>JAIPRL010002478.1:8395-59044 GCA_025469235.1 Pemphigus obesinymphae
GATCACCTTACAGTCCTTACACTGTTTCAAACCCCCTCTCTTCCACATAAAATAATCAATTTGTGATTTGTTCCCTCCACTCTTATAAGTTATATAATGCTCTTCCCTCTTCCTAAAATAAGTGTTCTCAATTGCTAATTCATACGCTGATGCAAAGTCAAGTATTTTTTCTCCAGACTCATTTCTTTCTCTTTACCCATACCCTCCATGTACTCTATCATAATCTATTCTATCACAGCCTACATGTCCATTCATATCCCCACCAATTACAATATTCTCATTTTCTTGTACTCCTTGCATTACCTCATCCATCTCTTGCCAGAACCCCTCTTTCTGACTTTCTCACATCCCACTTGTGGAGCATACGCACTTATTATATATAATACCTTATCCTCTAATATTACTCTCACTAAAATAAGCCTATCACTTTTTCTAATCACCTCTACCACTTTTCCTTTCATTTCTTCATCTAGTATCACTCTCACCCCATTCCTTGTACTAGTTTTTCCCTGAATATATGATTTTATACCCCTCTCTAATTTCTCTTGCTTTCTCCCCTTTCCACTTTCCACTAAAATTTGAGAAACAATAATTTACTGTGTAATTTACTTATGTATGTGCATACAAACTGCGTGGTAATTAATTCGTCTACTACCTGTATAATAATGGATTTAAAACGGGAACCATTTCGGTATCAGCTATAATTATATATAGTATATATAGAGAAGAGACTGAGCTACAAAATATAATGAAAAATATGTTAAAGCTAAGAGTATAAAAAAGGTTGTCAATTATTGTACAATATGAAAATACATTGTGCATAATTGCTCCCATTTTTATTATTATAGATTAAATATCAAATGCAATAAAATGTGTAAAATGTGAAACAAGATAATAACATAATACAATAATGTCAGATTACATTTTGTTTGGGATAATTGTGTCTTTGTATACAACCTACACGTGGAGGTATCAATCATTAAATCTGACTTTGATTTCTTCAGCAAGACCAGACATCTTACACAAATAATTTTCTATTCCCACCTGAACGTTAGGAAGGCTTTCAATAATTTTCTTCGAACATTTAAAATGAATGAATGTTTTAGTCTCAAGATCTTTCTGAATGTCTTAATTTGCTATGAAAGCTAAATACACTGTGTAAATCAGAAATGAGTTTTTCTCTTCCTTGCAATGATATGTTTAGTGTTTGTAAATGCTAAACAACATCTGTAAAATGTCAACACTCAGCTTAGTATGTGTGCAGTATTGTCAAAGCCATAAGAAAGAAGTGCGTGAACAACAATACCTGGTCATTAAAAAAGTTAAGCTTTGTCAGGTTGGGCAGAGATTGCATTTAATTATATTTAATATGTGTATACTTTTTAAAATCTGTATTATTTTCACTCTTGGTGTCAAGAGCCATACTAGATTGACTAAGAGCCGTAGTTTAGCCACCCTTGCTATATATATACACACAATACACATACATACATACTCTGCGCAGAATCTTGTATTATCAAATGTAATGATTTATCATTGCTTTCAGATTAAATATATCCACCATCAATATCCTATCTGGAAAATTACTTCCACCCCTACTGACAATCTAAGAACTAAGTACTTTTACCTCCTCCTGTCCGGATTTTTTTTAATTACAATATTATTTAATATTTTTATACACACACACACACACATATATATATATATTTAAGATTTTAAAAGCATATTTAATTATTTTAAATGCAATAATATTCAAGCCATATAACTTTAATAAACCATTTTTATCCAACATTCTCGAGTCTTATTAATATCCATAAAACCTCAAATTATGAAACATGAATAATAATAATAATAATAAATGATAAATGATAAAATATAGGTACTTAATAATTTATTATAAATACATAGTAAAATTATGTTCTTTTTTTTATATGAAATATTTCAATGTTGATTAGGTATATGAAAAATAAAAATCTTCTAGAAATTTTAACTTTCAATTTAGGCTAAAAGCAGATGGAGCAATACCAAATTAGGGTAAGACCAGAACAGTGTCGGGTATAAACTTCATGGCATTAAAATAATATTTTATTTAAAGGCAAATTAGTGAAAAATATTAGGATATTTTTTCCAATTTCCTTTTTTGGGAAGTAAGTCATTGGTATGTACATTTTAGATATGTTGGAAAATTAATGAAAAATTTGACAGCTTGTACCCGAGTATAAATTCATAATAGCACAGTTTTAAGTGGGACGCTTAACTCAATTAACACTGCCACTGATCTACCTACACAGATACCAATTTTTAATAATCAATTATGTAATTATTTATATAATTATTAAATAAGTAATTAACTTGAATAATTAATATATTTTAGTTTAATTTAGTATTTGATTACACATAATATTGATATAGGTACATAATGGTTTAAAATTAAATGCATTTTTATGTGTCATTATTGTATGTTAAAATAAAGTACAAATAAATTACCAGATCCGTGTGTAGCATTTCTAGTATCTGTAAGCCCGTGTTTAGCTCTGATAGTATCAGGGTTAGTAAGCTGGCATTTAAAAACTTTGGTTGGTCCCATTAAACGGCGCCAAACTGCAATTGCATCTTCTCTGGCTAATATATATGTTTCTGATGGTCCGCTACAATTAAATAATATGAAAAATGTTTTATAATCAATCAAATAAATTGTATTACCTTGTCATAAATGTGATAAGACGGTTGTAAAAGAACTTTGTTTTATGTTCACTGTAAAATTGTTCTGCCTGCTCTAACTTAATTGTTTGACGGACAGAACGCACAACATAAAAACCATTGTTAAGTATTGTTTGTCTAATATCCTATAAGAAACATTCAAAATTAAATATCCAAATATAAATGAATAGTACACATATTTTTAATCAAAATTTATCTCAAAATATAATAAGTTATTAAAATTCGATAAACACAATTGCATTTTTATATAAATCATAAAACTTATTTTATTTAGTCCTTAACTGGTAATATGCAGTATAAGATATCACATCATGTTAAATAAAATTATGAAAATTAATTTTTAAATATATTTCTGAATTAGTTGCAATAACTTCCAAATCGTTAAAGAAATAAGTATTGTTTTTTATTTTATATAAGTCAACAAAAATTTTGCAGTATCTTTTGTCTCAACATTTTGTTAATTTCATTGCAAAACTTAAAGAACAGATAAAGTAAAAAGTGTAGCAGTGTGTCATCCACATTCCACATATTACAGACATAAACATATATATTTAAACAATATTCATGATAATTAGGATTTGATGTTAATGCCCTAAAAATCTACAAAAATGCTCTTAAATATTTTAATTTATAATCTAAAAGCATAAAAAATACCTTTAAAATTATTTAAATTACCTAGGTATCTACTTGAATTATATATTGTATTAGGTATAATATGTATTATATTTATATAATGTATTTTATATTTCTTATTTACAGTTTTTCTTGAACTTTTTATGGTACCTATAATGTACATTTTTAAAACTAAAATGTATTCACAGATGTTAAATCGTAAGTGATAAATTATATATTACATAAAGTAATAAAAAAATATATTATGTAAAATAATAAAAACAAAAATAATAATAGTAAACTCATGAATTTTCTGTCAATTATTGAAAAATATTTTTAAAAAAGAACCTAAAATTACAAAAAATGACTTTAAAATGTCAAAAACATTACCAAAAAATAAAAAAAGATGAAAAATGCTAAAAAGTGTAAAATAAAAATTAGTTATTTTGATTTATATGTTATTGAATCACCTTTTTAGATAAGAAAGCATCACCTCGAAATTCTAAATTTTAAAATGCAAAATTCATCGACATCCGGTCATTAATGATAATAAACTCAAATACTTAAGTAAGTATATAAATCACATAAGTAATGTACTTAAAATATGAGTAGTTAATTAGGTTAAAGGCAAGAGATGAGAATAATGAAACAAATTTACTTACACCTATATTTTAAACCAAAAATTCCAAGAAAAGAATCATTCGATTAACTATCATTTATTTTTTTTCTATAACTAAAAAGAAATAGATTTTACACCTGTGTATAAATTCAGCAAGTCACTAAACTAAGGAAAATATAAATATACATACGTTCCTATAATAGAATACTTTGAGCAATCAACAAATTATAATTATACAAATTATAAACATCTAGAGGCACACTATTGGATCTCAGCCGCACATTATTATTGTAAGCTAGGTCGGTCTTCAAATAAATAAATACTTGAATTAAATTGCTTGGGACCAACCGTATACTGTGATTACTGGGTAGACTACAGACATGTTTACATACTTTGAACTTGTCAAAGACTTAATAGGTATATCAAATATAATAGGTAGGTAGTCATAATTTTCACCTAGTAAAATGTAATATTTCCATAAAAGACAAAATACTTTATTTGGGTTTATAAAAATGTGTGGTTTAATTTGTGTATGTAATAAAAACTTGGTATAAATTTAGTTTAGGCCCGAGTGATTGTTATATATATTTTTTTTTTTGTGATCTTATGTATTTAAGCGAGTATCTAAATAACAATGGTGAAATCAAAATTGATCGGGTGGACTTAATTTGAAATATTTTATAATACCTATTACCTATCTATAACAACATGTTTATATTGTAATGTTTTTGTATAAAAAAAAGTAGTTTTTTACAATATCAAAAATGCATTACCTACAAGATAATGCAATAACTACAACCAAATAGAATTTATATTATCCTGTTATCTATCTGACGTGATTCATAAAAACAAAACAAAGGGAGATACCTATTTTCTATTTAAATTGTCCTGAGGAGTGGCAATAAAAAATTACATCAAAAACATATTTAATTTGTATGTATTTATTATTGCTGAAAATTTTTAATTTCTTTGATATAAAAATGCAGCATACCAAATAAAGTTTTAGATAGTACAAAAACTTTAAATTATTATAACTTTGAAATTAATTCCGTCCAATCAATTTTAATTTCACCATCATCATTAATTTGTAGGATCACGAAAAAATAAATATAAAAATCGATGGGCAATAAACTAGATTTGAATGACAATCAGTTTTTTTTTTTGTTAATTCAAATCATCTACATAATCCTTAGTCTTTCTTCCTGGTACCTATATAACTAACACGTAAAATTATTACAATTTAGTATTTACATTATAAAAAATTGTGTTATCAGTTGAGTTGATACAATTTGTATTAATAAATTCAAGTTTTATAACTTATTAAGATTTTAACTCGTGCTGCGATATTATAAAAGAAAATGATATAATATATATTATAATATACATGGCAATACTTACGATCAACGAAAACGGGCAAGATACCACATGAGGTTTCATGATGGCTAATGTCAATTGTAAATGCTTAATGGATGTCATATTATTAAATTTATTTCATAAATTTCTAATAAACATGTCAGATTATATTTGATAAATGTACATACATCTTAATAAATTAATAACTACACCGTAATAAAAGATATTAATGAAGTATTTACTAACTAATATTTAATTTTAACCAAAGAATCAGGCATCGATTTATATTTTATATTAACAAAAAGCATATTAATATTATCATAATGTAATAATATAAAATATAAAATAATAATATCAAGATTCTGTGTTATTATCTCTGTAAAAATATTATCTCTATTTTTTATAGTAATGATTACGGTTTAAATGGTGGTTATGATAATAGTAAATGGTTAATTAATGATTATATATTTTAAAATTGAGTATCAATTATTATCAAAATGGTTTTGGGTATGTATGGTATCAGGTATATCCATGTTCTGTGATCCCATGCTCCGTGGTATGGGGATAACCAGCTGACTACTAATAAGATCATAGCTAAATTCTGTGAATTTTGTTAAAACACATAGGAGGTAATTTTTCTCTGTTATTAAAAATTAACTCAGATTATCATCAAAATTCAAAATGTATGTTTTAGATTCATAGTGTGATAACCAAGCAAAAATGGACACAAAAACAACTTATAACAATTTATCAAGAGAAGTAGTTGAGTCTGATGATCAATCTAACAGTTCATCTATAAATTATAATAGTGGTAAGTACATAGAAAAAAGATAAGTATTTCCAAAGAATAAAATATAAGAAATCAACATATTTCCAAAAATTAAAATGATTTGTTTTTTTAGATACTGACAATGATGATTTTAATAAATACATGAGACGTGAATTACCTTCTTATCGTACACTAAAAGGTATTACATTTATTTAAAAAATTTAAAACCTACCTAATACAAAATAAAAAATTTCTGTTATCGTACTCCCCTCCAAAAAATATATCTTATTTTATTGATTATTATAATGATTTATGAACATTCTCAATATTTTTTTATTTAAATGACTTGTCTAGTACAGAGTAGGTATATTACCTATATGGCTATACCCCTACTAAAATATACATCATTCACAGATTACTCGCACACAATAAATGTAGGTATACCACAGAATAAATGAAATAATTTAATTTTTCTGCGAGTACATTTATAATAAGTTTTGTTCTACAATACCTACTTACTCATTATGATATTTTTTTCTCATAAAAAAAAAAAAAAATACCTACCTACTATTAATTATAATTTCCGCTAAACTCAAGATGTTTCATAAAATTATTTTCTTGTGTGGATTGTTGTTAGTTTTTCAGACAAAATATTATAATAATATGCTATTGTAAATAAATCATAGATAATCAAATTTAAAAAAAAATTCCTTTGGTCCTGAAAAGGATTGTTTGGACTTTTTGGCATGGTTGACATAGGTATGGTAATTATTTGTAAGAACTGAGGTCCGTCCGGTGGTGGTAAGATTGGTTAGCCATAAATTTTGGTGGGAAAAAATATCGCTGTGTAAGGCCGCCACATTCATGCCCTCCGACAATTTTACTGAAAATGTATTAACGCCAAATAAAAAATCTTAATATGTGCTATTTATAAGAACTTTAATTCTATATATGATATAATATGAATATTGTAATCAATAATTTTATATTTTATTAAGTAAATTTTATTAAATGTATAAAATAAAATATTTAGGAAAGAAAATTTGTTTAAAAAGTAAAACATTGGTCTCTACAACTATGGACAGCAGACTTGCAAAAAAAAATGAAACAAATTGTAATATCAATAGTGGAACAAACAGTAAATATTGTATTATTGTATTTTTTTACTCGGTTTCTCATTATTATTATCATAATATTTGTATTATATAATATAATTAGAGGTGGGTTGAACAGTTTGAAGTTCTAAAAATCTAACCGAACTTCAGGAGTTTGAACTCGAGGAGAAGTTCGACCTTGGACGAACTATTTTTTATACATGAATTCGAGTTAGGTTGACCAAAAAAAGATAATGACTGTTTTTATGCTTTTTGCTTATTTTGGAATTTCGGTTTGTGAATTTAACATTAAAATAAAAGTTTGGATTTGTTCTAAACTTCAAAGTACATTTTGAGTTTGTTTCACCTCTAAATATAATATATTATGTTATGAATAACTGTTTTTTTTTTTTTTTTTTTTGTAAAATTTAATATTAATTTCTTATAATTTAAGGCCTAAATGAGTTTGTTTTTGATGAATCAAATAAAGAAGCACAGTCAACTTGTAATGAATATCAACGTTCTAAAAATGAAAAAATCTTAGGTATTTGAGCTTTTATATTTCCATATTAATGTCCTAAAACTTAATTTTAATATAAAATTTACCTATTTACCAGACATGCTAAATAAAATCTACAACCAAATAAATGGTATAACAACAGCTGTCAAAGAAAATAATTATCGGATAAGTAAGCTTGAAGAAACTATTGGTCAATTGAAAACTAGTGACAGAATTATTAATAATGAGCCTGCTTGGGATTTTCCAATTAAAAATTTGGAGGAACTCGATCTATTTGAAGATAAACTATTAAACGAACATTTTAAATCAAATATTGTAAGTTGCCTTTCTTATACCACATTGTATTTAGTATATCGTATTATCCATGACCAATATATTATAATTTGTTATAGGTTTTGGAAATAAGTCATAATGTCAAAGATAATGTTCCTGCATCTGTTCGTTGTATTTTATACAGTATATTTAAAGATAATGTATTATTACATTTTTCATACAAAGGAATGAAAAAGAAACATTCATTTAAAAATTTAAAATCAAGCTCAATAATTTTTGGTAATTACTTTATAAGAATACTACGTGTATATTATAGTGGTCCTTATTTTTGAACATTCAAATTTTTGTTTCTAGAACCTAGCATTTTTTTCATTACTATAAAAAAGTAATTTGTTTTAAATTTGATGATAATGACTCTTACCCCCTTCCTGTGTCGCAAAAGGGTTGAAAATTAGCTAAAGTGGGTATTTTTATGGTTATTCGAGTTTATTTTAAAAAGTATGGTACTTATCATAAAAATTTATAAAACCTTAATTATTTATAAAAATATATTCTATGAAAAATGTATTTACAATATTTCTTGTAAATCTATTAGTTTTTGAGAAAATAAATAAAATCTAAAAATTTTATTTATTTGAAAAAAGTGGATGTTTACAGTTATTTAAATATATTTTTTGTATGGTTAAAGATATAATAAAATTGTTTACATATAAATTATGTATAACTAAATTTTCTAAAACATATATAATTAGTAAAAAATCCCCAATGGATCGACTGTTTTATTGTTACAATAGGATTTATGTTATAATAAATTAAAAATAATTAATATGTATTTATATTTGTACATTATAATTATAACAATTGTATTTCTAAGTGATATTAATATTTTTATCTTCAAATGGTGCACTCAAAGCTATTCTCGAATGATTTTGATAAGTTTTTCTGTATTTTTGAATAACCTAAAAATTATTACGTTAAAAGAAATTAATAATATAAAATTACATATAAACATAGTTTTGTTTATAAAAAACCATACCTTTTAAATAATTTATAAGATTTCCAACTTAACAAATGGATAGGTAATTCTTTATTTAAAAATTCATCCACATTTTCCATCTTAAACTGAAATTATTTTGGTCCTGATAGTGGAGCCTCATTCACATTCATAACTGTATACCAATATTTAATATAATTTTTAACAATAAATGCATAAATTCGATCTATACATTTACTTCTATTTTTGTAATTTTGAATTCAGGCCGTAATAAAAATATCTTGAGACAATAAATACATTTAGCCATCCATCTTGCCTGGTGGTATGCGCCGGGTTTCCGAATTTTTAGTTCACCAGGTGGAGTTTCTCCAAGTATAATAATGACGAGTTTAATAAATTCTTTGTAATCGTTTCTAGGATGGTTTTTAGTGATTTTTTTGTGAACAAAATAACAAAACTTCTTGACGTATTGGCGCGATTAGCTTTTCAAACTTTTTATTTGTGTTTCAAACAGATGTATTTGTTTTATTTATTTCTTTTCTTGCATTTTTAAAGCGTTTAAATATAGCTATATTTGGTCCAGATAATACATGTAATTCCGCCTCGTTAAACGTAGCCTGGATAATCAACTCCGAAACATGGTGCCGACATGCCAAATAGAGAATGTCTTCCAATTGTTGTTCTAAAAATGTAGACGCCCCATTTAGTTTTCCGGTATTTGAAGCAGTAGTATCAAATACAAAACCTTGAATCTTATCAAGTAATGACCACTTTTCTAAAGAATCATATACAGCTGATGATATTTCTCTACCTGTTTTGTGGAACCTATTTGTTTTACTGCATTTGGACTTGAGACAATAACCGGAAAACGATCAAATTTTTCTTGGCCACTCAAGTCTGGAAGTTATTTTGTATCCCAATTTACGAAAACAAAATCAACATTTAAATTACAAAAATCTGAACGAACTTTTTCTGAAATATCTTCACGAAAATTTTCACGACTTATAGAAGATCGATTAATAATAAAATTGGCTGGGTTTAAAGAAAGACTTTATACACATGCTGTTAATAAATGTACTGCGTCTCTATCACTGACCTTACACTTGTCTAAGCTGCAGAAATTCCTAGGTGTTTTGATGTTTTGGTTGCTCTTTGATATCAGATTAACCAGGTCTATAGATTTCCTCAAAATTCATACTATCTTCTGAGTCCTCCTCTGAACTAATAAATGTCACCTACAACTGTAATATAAAAATAAAGAATCTATAGTGTTATAAAATATAAAAACGTATAACTAAGTAATATTCAGTATTTAAAATTTTATAATTACCAAGTTCAATATTTGAAATATTAGCATCATAGTTTTGCCTCTTTTTTTTTTTCTTGTTTTAATATATATTTTTTTTCATTTTTCCGTTAATTTCATGTCAACTCCTAGCAAACAACCTGGGCGATAAAAATTCTTTATTAAGTTATTAAGTGATGTTAAATGCATTTTTGTGTGCGATATCAAATAAGTTATCTAAATTTTCTTCAAATTCCTTTATTTGAGATTTGTATGTTTCGCTTTCCCATTTTTTACTTTTTTCAAGACTTTGCCATATTTCATAAGATTCTTTAATTTTTTCATAAAATCTGCTCGATATTTAGTTGGAATTCGGGCTCTTTTCCAAAATATAGAATATTCATCGATAACTAAATAAGCACTTTCCAATAAATTAATTTTCACTATGTGCATAGGTATTATAAAATAAGACTTTCATACAGTCTCTTAGTGTAGGTAGTTTACTGCCAATAATTCTATTTTCCATTGGACCAATCAAATAGATTGTTTGCCGTGGCATTTTAACAAACAAATTAATGTCAACAATTTTAATTAATATAAAAAATAATTGAATCTTTTTTTCCAATTGATTTGTTATTTTTTTCTCTAGAGAGCGTTGTATATTTCATTTATGTAGTTATTACATCTGAGTTTATAATAGAGTAAAAGCATATACATGACAGTAACACACCCGAGAAACAAACTGCTGTGGTATATACGCGATAGTAGCACTTAAAGGGTTAATGTATATTAAAAGTATATGTCTTATGTAATTTATTTAAACTTCTTTCATGATTTAATATTTTTTAATGTATAATAATATTGCAATACCTACTGTTATTATTAATTTATTGTTATTATTATTATTATTATTATTATTATTATTATTATTATTATAGTTATGTACTATATATTATTTTATATATTTCAAACTAAATATTAAAGTATTTTAATGTTTTTAGACGCAGTAAGAACAAAAAATGTATTCAGGCATGTACCAGATCATGATATTATAAAGCCAATACAATTGCATTTGGCACAAGCTAAATTTCGACTAGAAAAGAAAACCAAACGACAATGATTAAAAATTTTTGGTACTTTTTTTAAAAAATAATTCTGATGTAAAATAAAATAATTTAATTTTAACATTAAAATGAAAGCTTATTATATTAATTAATTTAATATATATATTTTTACTATTTAATTATTTATATTTATTAAACTTTAAATGTACATAAATGATAGGTGCAAATAATTTACACAATGTTACAATGTACATTATATTTATAAATAGAATATAAAATTTTAATTTATTTTACATTGTAAAATCAATCGGGTTTGAATAGGTAAATTTTTCTTTAAACATCTTAATGAATGAAGCTCTGATACCATGTTGGCTGGCTAACTATAACACAATTTTTTTATAAATAAATAATATAACTGTGGTAATAATTATAAGTAATTTATTAAACAACAAAATTGCAAATCTCTTTACTTTTTCAGAATTAAATAATCAGAAGTAAAATAATTCTTATAATTATACATCTGCAGTCTTCGGTTGGAGACCATTTTTTTTATCTCTGATTGAAATTATCCAGATAAAATCCTAAATAAAAAACACACTTAAATATTAAACTCATATTAATTATATTGTAAAATAATAAATACATTTTGTGTTTAATATTGATATGTACATATTTATCTATTATCATACATTTATACCTAATAATTTTATATTTTATATTTTGAGCAGAATAAATGAGCTAGGTATTAGTTTTACAATGATGTTTATTTTATTTTTTTCTGAAAACAACTTCGATTAGAAAACTTGGTCTAATCATTACACATGTATGCCTACTTCTATAGTAGCAAATTTGTCTGGGATGGTACTTTTTATTTATAATTCAAAAATAATGTTGCCCAATCTTTAAAAATATAAACCAATATGTCACAAAAAATTTTCTGTCCGTAGCTACTAGTCCATAGTTATGAGTTTGTTGATTTGGTTACCTATATTAATATATATATATATATTTGTTTTGTTAATTTTAGGTTATAATTTTATATTAATATAGTATGTTAAATACATTTTTTATGAAATTATAGTTTATTATTTAAAATGTGTTTAGAATTAAAAATGTAAGTAGGTATATATATATATATATATAGGTACTTTAATTACTGTACTTATATTCTATAAGTAGGTTATCTGCATATAATTCCAGTTGAATTATAGCTATGTCTACATGGGGGAAATAGGATCAAACATGGTTAGAATTTTCTTTAAGTACCTCTAGGTACATTTTTAAAGCTGACTACTGTTTTTTTATTTAGGTGTTGGCAGGCCGGTCAATAGTTGGGTGAGCTGGCAAGGGTTAAAGTGTGGAAGGACGCAAAGGGACTCAGTCCCTTTACTTCTAACGGTGGTTAAAAAGCATCCCCTTTAAAAATTTCTCTGTAAGATACTCTGGAACTATCAAATTATAACCAAATATTAATCAATATAATTCAGACTTCCTTTGTAATTAAATCTTATAGTTTTTACTTTTTTTTTATCAAATATTCAAATATATTAGTTTAGTTTTATCACATGTATTTAATAAAAATCGCAGACTAAGATAGAATCTTAAGCTGGTCCCACACGACTGGTGTACGACCTACCTATTTAGCTTGTATGGACCAGCCGTGTTACATTAAACTTACTTAAATTTATTCTACTTTAAAATATTTAAAACACATATCTGTTTACTAAGATAATAATAATATTATATATTATAATATACATGTGTATAATATATATTTTTATCTATGTTACATTTTTATAAATGTCTGTTATTTAATGTTAAGAAAAACATATAGGTACTAAAGAAAATAAAATTTTTATTCCTATTGAAGTATGTACCTACTTTATAATTCTTTTATTTTTAAATGGGTAGCTCTTTATTATGAATAATGTAAAATTGAGCTTCATGTGTATATATTAGTCCAGTCAATGAGGGGTTTGAACTTACAAAAAATCATAAAGTTTTGAAACTTGGGAAAAAGTTTCGTCTTGGAGCACTGATTAACCAAAAAAAAGTCGCCATCGGTATGAAGTCCGGAACAAAGTTTTTTTCGAGATCAAAGGTTATAAAATAGCCTTTTTGTGAATATCTCACTTTTTAATGGTCGCACGATAAAAAGTTTTAAATAAAATTCATAGAATAGATAATTATCTATAAAAAAAGGTAAAATTAATTTTTCGTGTACTAGTGATCATTTTTTTTTTTTGCAGTACAAAACTTGCAAAATGGTCATTTTTTGAAAAATTGATTTTTTACAAAAAAAAAAAAAAAAATGGCCTTTTCATAAATATTTTGCTTTCTATTCATTGTACGATTAATAGTTTTCTTAAAGTATTTTTGAGTACCTAGCTGAGAAGTTGTACTCTATAAATATGAACATTAAAACTTTACCAAAAGGAATTTGTATGTTCTCGCAGTAAATGGTTAAAAATGAGTGTAAAAAAAAAAGAGCCTTTGAGTAGATATCTCACTTTTTATTGGTCGTGCAATAAAAAGTTTCAAATAAAAATTGTAGTGGAGAAAATTCTCTACAAAAAAAAATGTATTACTTATATATGAACAATCGTAATCGTGGTACACGGCTTTGAATATGGCAGCCTTTGAAGGACATTTTATAAGATGATATACCTAAATAATGCATAATATGCCTAGATTTATTATTTATTATTTAAGCGAATATTATTTTTTGTGATTTTTTGATAGAAACATTACCTTATACCCATATACATTTGACGTATGGGGAAGGAATTTTTTTCTTGTTTTGGCCATTTTGGTGCCTTTGGAGACACTTCCAATTTATGCTGGGTATCGACGTAAATCAAATATCCAAGCAAGATCAAGTGAAGAACTGTATAGAAATGTTGGTAAGAAGAGAAAAATCGCGTGCACTCGAAAAGACTCGACTGACGAGAGAAAGATTCTCTGTCGGCGAGTTCGAGCCAATATTTTAATAATCTAATGTTTCATTTTCCCACCTTAGGGGTGGTTCTTAATTAGTATATTCGAATTATGACTGGACGTCGGCATATATTGACAATCGCGCTACATTGATATCACGATTTATCAATTGTACGCCGCCGTGCCGTGTCCGGTCTAGGAAGATATGATATTATGAGTCATATTTCGACTATATGGTAATCTGTACATTTTCAAATGTCGTGATGCGTTTCGCGACGTATTTACTTTACTTATATGTTAATCGCTTGATCTACTGAATAATGATAATGCGTCATCGTTTATTGAATATATGAACATTTTGGAATTATTATATGTTTGAACATATGAGTATTACATTTTTATGAAATATTATGATTTTAGAATAGATTTTACGTTTCGATGAATATTTATAATTTTAGGACGTGCACGCATATCATTACATATATATATATATAATTATATATTATTTTATATTCATGTTTTGTTTGTGACAAGGGCGAACACATGGAGGTCTTTGGAGTTAAAACGCCCTTCATAATTCAAGGAAAATGAGAACTTAAAATGACTTAACTTCAGAAATTTTTAAGGTATTTCAAAACTTCCCTCGAGATTAAGGACTAGCTCAAAAGAGTAATCTTTAATTTGTATATAAATATGTAAAATATTGGTTACATGGTCGTTTGTATATTTTAAATTTTAAATTGAATTTTTTTAAGCAAATGTTTATAATAATTTGTATCAAAGTACTCAAAAGTTATAACTACTAATTACCATATAATAATATTTACCTACTTACTCAAAGATAACTAAAAAGTTAAAGTTAATCAAAACATTGTTATACTTACATAATATCTATATCGGTACTAAATACTTCTCTATTGATTGTGTTATTTAATTTCAGTATTTAAATATCAGTGAATGAATCCATAAATATTTTTTGTTTAATTACTGTTAACGAATGATAGTAAATTTCCTTTAACACGTTCGAGACGAACCGTCCCAATCTAAAAATTATGTTGAAGACGAAGCATTTTTTTAAATATCGATATAAAATCACATATTCATACTATAGTTTTCATATAAAAATCAATCAATAGGAAACATTGTATTGATAATATGTAAAAAAAAAACAAAATTTGGTCCACGTGCATAGCATAGGCTATTTAATTCGTAGTTATCATAGGCTGTAAATACCTCGGTGACGGAAATATTTTTCAAAGAAATAATAATCTTATTATCAATTGTTTGTCATTTCATTTAACTGTTTTATGTCAACATGCTGTAGGTATTTTATTTTCGGATGATGGTACTATTATTTTTTTTTCTATATATACATTATATATAAACTTACTTACATGGCTTCAGCTTAATTGTGCTGGCCAAATATCTGTTTAAATACTGTGGATCAAAAAATTGCATATTCCGTGGCAATTCGCTGCAGCAATCTCTGTAGATGAAATAGGCGATGTAAGCATTTATTCCACTACTTTCTAGTACTAGATATTATTGAGGTAATATAGTCGATAGCATGGTTACATTCATCGAACCTAAGAAACCCTTATATTTTATTAACGTGTTAAATATATTATTATAGTAATTCCATCGTATTTTAACGCAGAACGTCTAGAACTTCAATCCACGAAAACTACGTGAACTTATATTTACCTTAAGATTATTTTCCTATCTATTTCTACTATACTAAAGTCATGAAATGATTGGAAGTAGTAATTAGGCGCGAGATATAAAATAAGTATACACATCGTACATCTCTTTCTTTGAAAACAAGTAATTTGATCTCTTATGGGAGGTAAAAAATAGAATGTCCGAGATGTTGTATATTTTGCTGAAATTTGAAAATTTGTCAAATTTTTAACAATTTAGCGTCAAATCGAATGAAATATGTTAAAGAATGTTCAGGCAATTAACAACCTTTTTTATATTTTATTATCTATTTAATAAGAATATAATTTAAAATAGAGCAAAATTACCAGGACTTGGGATAAAGAAATTGTGATGTATCTCTGTGCGATCCAATGTTATAGCATTACTTTTAATTTGATAATAATTATAGTTTCTAACAACGCGTTAGGAAAATTATTCTGAACCAATATCAATATACCAAAATAAATGTATGCTAAAGATGATTTTTCACCGTATTATCTGTCTAAAATCTTCAATCTAATGATTTGGTCATTAGACTATACATAATACATAAACAATATTACATAAAATATATATTATAGGGTGGTCCTTATTTTATAATATTCGAAATATTAATGCAGTACTGATACAGTACGCCCAATTTTGTTCATTACCATAACAGTGTAATTTGTGTTAAATTTTATGATGAAGACTCATCATCCCCTTCCCGAACTTCAGTATTGCAGAAGTAGGTAGTTTTATGGATTTTCGAGATTAATTCAAAATCTATAGCACTTGGCTTAAAAATAAATATATCTTAATTAAGACATTAATATTTGATTCAATTCTGTCTTTAAAAAACATATTTCTATAATTTCTTATAAATCTATTATTTTTAATTTATTTGGAAAATTTGACATTTTTACAGTTATTTAAATATATTTGACGAACGGTAGAGTATACGATAAAATGTCTAAAAACATTTACTACATAAAATAATATATCTGTTAAATATTTAATATATATTTAATTATTTATTTTGTAGTCTAATTGTTATTAGATTGAACTTAAAATAACGTATTCAAGCTGGTTTTAAAATGATTTTTGAAATATACTTGAAAAAGGCCATCCTAATTATAACCTAATAGATTATTATATAAGCCATACGGGACAGAATTAATATTTAAAATTAAAGTTATATTTTTATGCTAAGTACTATAGTTTTTGAGTTAAATTCAAAAACATATAAAACTACCTATCTTTTTCAATATTTCAACCCTAACAAGTCACGAAAAGTGAATGAGTCATTATCACACTAAACACAAGTTACCTAATTATGGTTATGAACAAAATGGGGAGGGGGTAGTGTTTAAAATTGTTGAAAAAAAAATCTCTTCTATATAAATAAGAACCACAGTAATAATATATATTAAATTAGAGCATATGATGTTTAATATTATATGTACAGAGTGTAGGTACTGTAAAATAGATATCTACATTAATATGTTAGCTTTTTAATTTAATTACAAATTTTAATTTATCTTGTAATTCTTACAAATAATTATTTCACCCCTTGAATACTTTTATAAATTTATATGTCCTTGTATCAAAATTTTGTTCACTGTACATTTTCAAGAAATATAATGGTAAATAGTTCAACGTATAAAAATTACGTTGATTTTATTGTGCTCCTGATTGTTTTCTATAAATTCTCTTATCAAATTCTAGGTCTTCCGTTCAAAGTAATTTTTGTTACCATTAAATTTAATAACATTATGTAAAAGTCAATATATTTTTAATAATATTGTTAACCAGCATTAAATTAGTTTTTTTTAAACAGTTTCAATTTAGTAAAGTAAATAAACTCTTGTTTACAATAGTACAATGTAATTAAATATTTTAAGTTAATGAAATATTTATTAATTACAAATATATAAATAAAAATGTATCATCTATAATGCACTTCGATTTTAAAACTTTAAAATTCAATTTTACAATAATTGGACAATTTTTTCTTAGAATATGACCATAATGAATAAGCATGTGAAATTTAGGTTTTAAGGTCATTCATGATTAGTGTGAGAATAAATTTATATGGCCATATAGAAAGAAATTTTAATTAAAATTACTAAAGAAAGAAGTAAAAATAGGTACCTAATACAAAATTGTATTATATACCTACATTTTGGATTAATATTTAATTTTATATAATTAAGTTATACATTTAATACAAAAAAGAGCCAGGACGCTCCTGGCCCCCACAGATTTTTAAATTTGGGAAGAAAACCAAATAAAAAATATTCATAAATATATTGGTATAAGTACATATAGCAAATTAATGAATTAATTATTCTCACTGAGATAATTTTGAATTAGTGTAAGAATGACTTTAAATGGCCATAGAGAATGAAGTTTCAATTAAATTTATTAAAGAAAGAATTAAAAATAGGTACTTAAACACATGTGTATTATATGCATATATCATGAACTAAAATTTAACATAGAAATTTTAAGTTTGAAATTTAATGGAAAAAAAATGGACAGGACGGGTGTGGCTCTCGCAGGTTTTTCAATTTGTGTGGATGCAAAAAAAATGTATTCATAATTATATTCGTATAAGAACATATACAAAAAAGAATGAATAAATTTTTTATCTAATGAGGTAATTAAGGATAAGTATAGGAGAGACTATATTTGGCCATAGAGAAAGAAATATCATTAAAATTGAACAAAGAATGAATTAAAATCATAGCTAATCCACATATATATTATATAACCATATATTAAAGAAAAATTTAGTTCAGTAATTTAAAATTGAAATTTAATTGAAAAAATTAGACAGGACAAATGTGACTTCCGCAGGTTTTTCAATTTTTGTGGATGCAAAAAAAAAATGTATTCATAATTATATTCGTATAAGTACATATACAAAAAAAAATGAAAACATTTTTCACTAATGATGTAATTAAAGATAAGTGTGGTAGCGATATATATGACCATAAAGAAAGAAATTTCAATTAAATTTCACAAAGAAAGAATTTTAAATAGGTACCTAATACATATAAGTATTATATACCTATATATTGAATAAAAATTTAGTTTAGTAATTTTTTGATTTTAAGACGGACGCTTTTCTCCGCTTATCATCATCTCAGTATCTACGATTATCATGATTTTTGTTATATTATTTTTATCTTATTCTCACCTTTTTTGTTTTTTGAAAGCATAACAAAAATATTTAATTCACTTTTAAGCGTATTTTATAATTTGTTAATTAATCTTTAATTCAAATAAATATGCCACTCTGTGTGTTTAGTGGTTGTTAAGTAATTGGAAATAGACGTAAAGGTATTGTAAATAATTCCAAAATACATTTACGTAAATTTCCTAAAGATGTAAAGTTGCGTGAGAAATGGCTCGAACAAATTAAAAAAGATTCCAACATACAAACCGTGAATTTTGAATCCGGTATGTTATAATAAAAATTATGATATTAACTTCACCGTATAATTATGTTATAGTTAGGTAATTAAAAATAATAATTAATGTGCTGTAAAAATATAGATTTAAGAATTAAACTTTATACTTACTCTCAATTACATAAATAAAAGATTATTGAAGAAAATTGCCACAATTATGCTGAACACATAACGAAAACAATATAATTATCACACATACTATCTTAAATCATGCACCGGTTTACCGAGAAAAGAACATTGATAACAATTGGAGAAAAGCAATACGGCGGTACTTGCGTATCACAAAGTTGTCATCATACCTGTTTATTTTGTCATGATACTAACTAGACTATATCACAAGATAAAAATAATTCAAAATTAATTTAATAATTTCAATTTACTGTTTGAAATTTATGCTATTAATTTAAGAATTATCTTATATATTTAAAACTATATTTATCCTTCTTTTAATAATTATATCAAATCACGTGTTCCCATGTGTCAATGTCATATTGTCAAATATTTCACATGGAAATATATGTCACAATGTGACATATAACACATATTTTCGTATAGTAAGTATTTTCAACTTATCTTAGAATATTAAAACTATATATTTCTTAAAAACAAATTTGAGGCAACCGATACTTTTACACAGGAAAATTTGAACAGCAAAAACACCCCTTAAAAATACAAATTTAAGTCAGAAAAACTTACGTTACACCTAACAACTATGTGGAGTTTTTGATGAAATCAATTTCATTGGGATAACATGTAGAACAAAATTGTCTATACTTTGTAAGTTTCATTTTAGTAAGTTAACCTGCTCCCACACAATGATGGTAGCTCATGGGAGGAGCTGTCACTATAGTATTCTCCAATAATCATATTTTATAGGTCATGATAGTCATTCTCGCACTATGACATTTTCATGATAGTGTGATAGTGCCTATCACGCCCAGACGCCCTATATATTATGTGTAAATGATTTGGGAGAGTACTTTCGTGACATCTACTCTCATGCACTACTTTTTCAATGTGAACGTAGCTTTAATATAATAGTTTGTTAAAATAGGTATATGACTGTATTTCAATATGCAGCCACTGTGATCTTTGTAAGTCTCCGGTAATATTTTTACAGAATATCTATACACATTGAATCACCTTTAAGTTGAAATACAATGTTTAGCCTATCTTACACTAACCGGATTTATGGGAACCCGTAATCTTTCTGGTGTTCCTCGCCGATAAAAAGGTATTGAATCTCGGGTGAGTGGCATCCGAACGAGACTGCCGGTGGCCCGTAGACTCCGTGCTAACCCCTAACGGATACCCTAACACCGAGGAACTTCTACCTAACCAAGCTTGACTTTAAATCAGAACCACATATAAATGCATAACTATATACTAAATATTGTATTTCGACTTGTATAAAGATATTCTGCAATTAATACAATTTACTGGAGACCATGAAGTTCACGTAGGCCACATATTGTAGTATAGACATATTTTGTTTAATATTTTTATTTAAGTGGTTTCATCAAAGAACTCGTACCTAGTTGCGATGCAACTTACGCTTTTCTGATATAAATTTATATTTTTAGGGTTTGTTCAAGTTTTCGTGTGTAAAAGTATGAGTTTTTGCTCAAAAACGTTTTTTTTAGAATTATATAGTTTTAATATAATATATAATATAAATATATTATATATTGCGATAAGTTGTAAGTATTTATTATACCAAAATTAGTATTTTGACCTATGGAAACACTTTGTGTGACTCTTTTCGATATAATTATTAAAATAAATTAAGTTTTTAATACATAAGATAATGTTGAGAGTATATATGGAATGTGTAATGTTAACACAAATATTTAATGTTTAATTAAATTAAATTTGAACTTTTTGTATACTAACTAACTAACTACTACTGAATTTATACAATCAAAACAATGAAAGAAACTTCTTTTGGGACAAATAACTTAGTTGACAAACACAGGACTGTTGTTAGACTGTTGGTAAAGGAGAGGGTTTCTGTAATCCGTTCACTTTAGGTATTGTAAATATCACTTATTTAAAACATTTCATTTAAATTTTGAATTTTTCGAAATTTTTATCATTAAATACATTTTATTTTGATATTGTTAGATATTTTTTTGAAATATTTTACATTATATTGAAAATATGTGGTTATTAAACATGAAAAAAAAACAAGTGACAAAATAACTTTTTTAATATTAGGTAGGTACATATTTTTCTATTCAGAAATGTTTTTTCTAATTTTTTAACAGTAATATAAAAAAACTGTACCTACACTAAATTTTGGTTTGATTATTTTAAGATATTTATTTCAAAATTAAGAATATTTTTGTTTAATATTTAGGCATAAGTTAACTTGACAAAAATGTTAACAGTCTTTGACAGAAAGACTACATAAGAGAAGACTTCAGGATAGATCATGAGAGTTGAACAATATATAATATAAAAACATTATTTTGGTATATTTATAATTTTTAACTTATAATTGTTAATTTAGTTGATTATTCTTTAGTTTGGTAATAAATAATAAAAGAAAACTCCATCTACATTTGTAAAAATCATTTTAAATAGTAAATTAGTTAATTGGAAACTCAAATATTTGTTTAATACATTTTTAATTAAAAAAAAAATGTATATATTTTAATCATTATTAAAATCCTTATAATTTTCTTCAACCTTGAGCAAAATAAATATTCCTAGAAAATATAATAATATATAATATGTAATATAAAATGTATATAATCACAGAATATTATTTATATTACACATGTAATTTATACCTCCATAATTCCATAGAATACTTCTTGCTACAAAAATAGATAAATGGTTTTAAAAATGTTCAGGGTAAAATGTAAATAAAATACTAAATCATAATGACATTGCTAAAAGTACTACATACTCCAAGTATAATACAACAAATGATTTATTATTTTATCTACATTGGATTTTAATATATTTTTTTTAATTTTAAATTTACTATAAACGTTATTCTAAACTAATTTTTACAGATGTTTTAAACAAGTGTTTGAAATAAAATTAATAACAACCCTGGTCACATGCGTGAACACTTTGAATGACTTTTAATGATAAAATTATTAATATAAACATAGTTTTGAATATATAGGACCAATATATTTATATACTTGTATACATATAACTAAGATGCAAATTTTATATGCGTCAAAATAATTTTTGGAAAACTGATAGAGTACAAAAAATTTAAAACTACTATATTCTCCAACAAAAACTTTGCAAATTATAAATACATATTATTATTGCATACTTGAAAATTGTAATTGAACAATAGGTATTAATCTAGATGTTAACAGACGACATGGGTTGGAAACTTTAGAACTTTGAAAGCTTGTGAAGATAGCTAAGGAAACTTTCAATAATTGTAAATCAATCTCAATTTACTGATTAAATATAAAGGAGAGATTGGTACCAATTTTATGTTCTAATAGGAAGACTTATTTTTATATAGTCCACTATTTCAGTTAATCCTGGAAGAATTGAGCCGATATAAATATAATAAATAATAGCACCTATTTAAAACACAGCCTACTCTTAGTTTATACTAACTAACTACAACAGTATACTAAAAGAAGAATATACAATACCACTAGCCATTTGAATTATTCCATGATGCATTAGAATCAAATCCATGAAATCAAACAAATTTTCTTTACAGCATTGACATTTCCTCGGACAATTGAACGTAGCTCCATCAATATCCAAAATCACTATGAATAAATACTATATACTTTCAATCATAGTATAATTTAAATATTAAAATAATAATTAACACAAAAAACAAACTGGTGTACAAGCGATCGAATACACAATATTGGACGTTGTCCGGGTAAATGAAATAAGTCCATTTTAACAATTTTTGTTTATTTTATTTTATTGCAAATTATTATAAAATTTAATAATCTACATCGATTGGCATTAAAAACAACAAAGATTTTAAGTTTATTAGTAAAAGTATTAATAAACAATTTTTTTTTTTTTTTATATAGTCTTGACAGTTTATTTTAATTTCGCGAAAGTAGTGTTTTTGTACTTATTTATTTTACAAAAAACACCGTACATACATTTTCGTGTTCAATTAAAAGTTTAAAAAACGCATTTAGGTTTTTAACTTAAATATTTATGTTTAATATAATTTAACAATGAAATTACATAATTTTTAGTTTTGAAATTTTTTAAACTATTAGTAGGTACTTATAATAGTTTATTATTTTTAATTTGTATTGAATAATAGGTGTTTTAACTCTAAATATAACTAGAACTCAACTGAAATTTAAGTTCTATATTTATATTGATAAAGATCCCAGTGGAATCCTCATTGATATGATAACATATTATAATAATGATTATTTATAATACATATTACATTAGTAACTAAAAACGGCGGTTTAAAAAAAATTACATACAGCTCACGAACATTTTTTAACTATTTAAATACATATCATATAGTATCAAAAAATGTCTATTGTTATATATTATACCACACATAATATGACCATATTAATATAATTTGTATATTTTAATATAAAATTATATTATACATAATTAATATTGTATTTAACAATAACAAAAATTATACAATATCTCTCATCTGTTAGTTGCTACTATACTTAAATTTTTGTATTCACACTAAAATTAATATAAAATAGATAGTAGGTAATATATAATTATATATTTCAATATATTTAAAATATTGGATAAACACAATTAACTAAAAGTATAACTCAACACGAAAATATTGATAGCATGTACCCAAAAACTAAACTGGTCTGTGTCCAATGAACCTATCAAACGAAAATTTACCACATATCTTCGTGTACCCGACATAATGTTAACTTATGATGATTGAAAATTTCCCAAAATAACAATATTATCCAACATCTAAATATTACAATAATAATACGAAGATAATGAGAGCCACAAATCACAGTAATACTACCTACCTATAGTTTTCATAATTTAGATAATTTTATTTATGTATAAAGTATAAAGAATAATATATACTTATCTAAATAGTAGAATTAGTAAAATTGCCTATACTTAAAAGTAAAAATCTTATCCAGATAATTCGAAATATACTTTGGTAAAAATTTAATAAAATTTGAATAGTTTTGTAAAAAGTTACCATTTTATGTTTTCCAAAAAGTGACTTATTATGTTAAAAGTTAATTTCAAAGAAGAAACGCGTTACGTGACTTAATTAAAATTAACTTCATTTAAATTTTAAATTTATTAATGCCTAGCCTTGCATATTGGTACATGATATATTATACATATTTAACGATACATTATGTTTGATTCTAATACATATACCTATACCTATACTTGTAGAAACAAATTTGGATGGTAGGGGAGATGCTTAAAATTAGACATACTTCCAAATGGGAAACAATTTCGGTTATTCCCTTTTTATTGAAATATTTTGTTAAACAACTATTTAATATATAAATTATACTAGGTATTTTTATATTTTAACATGACTATGTACCTAAATAATTGTATGGAGTGTAAACTAATTTAATTTGCCAGGACGTAACAATAATTTTCCTATATTATATAATATTAATATACAAGCAAATACAATTTCATGAAAATCGTAAAAAGTAATGAAAATGTATAAAGAAGTATTTCTTAGTTTAGTAAATTTTGAAACAAAAACATGTATAATATTATAATTATTTTATATTTATATTCAAGTACTTACATAGTATATATCGCAAATTATGATAAATGGATCGACATTCCATCTTATCAACTGTATGCATCCAGGCCAATCATATTTTCCTCGTTTTCATATTCACAGTGCATTTTATATAAATAAAAAATACATTTATTCATAAATTATTCTCATACAATTATTTACATATTTTTATTTTAGTTTTTGGAACATATGTATTAAAAAAAATAATTAGGAAGATATTTCACAAGAAAAACTTCCGAAGTCCTTAAAATTTAAATGTATAAATGTATAATATAATTTTTTTGTGCCTACTGTGCCTACTTGTAGGCCTACTATGTACCTTCTTTGTTCATTTACGTAGAATATATGGTAACCATTTTTCTATAAGTGCTAAGATCGTCTGATTTGTTTTTACGTTGTTTCTATGTAGGTACCTAAATTTCTTTAAATAAATAAAAAAAAATGTATTTATTATAATAATTTGTAGGTGAATATTAATAATAGATATATCGAGTTCAAGACTGCAGCAAAAAAAAAAAAAAAATTGTTTTCAGTATAACAGTATAACGAATATATAATATAAAAAGTACATTCATCATTCAAATTTAAACAAAAGTAACTTTATGCTATATCCATAGATCAATAATTTAACTAATTTTCTTTAT
This sequence comes from Pemphigus obesinymphae, assembly GCA_025469235.1. Classification (NCBI taxonomy): domain Eukaryota; kingdom Metazoa; phylum Arthropoda; class Insecta; order Hemiptera; family Aphididae; genus Pemphigus; species Pemphigus obesinymphae. The sequence goes on from JAIPRL010002478.1 coordinate 34,189, forward strand.
TCAACTGTACTAGTATAATAAATAATGTAGAATGATTATAATATAATTTTTTTTTTAGTTTTTGCAGTCTTGATCCGTTTATATTTATTTACATAAACATATTTAAAGTAATAACAAATACCTATTCATACACTTTAATAAAGAACAGTAAAGAAATAAAATAAATATATTTATATAGAACCAAATTAAACTTTTACCATTATAAATATCGATGAAATACATAGACGAGTGCAGCGAAAGAAAACAGCAATGTCCAGAGTGTCCACGGATGTGTTCTTATGCACCTAATTTAATAGTTGTTATAATATTCATTATTAATGTATAAATATTTTATATGAATTGGTTAATAGATATCATGATTTTTTATAAGGTTGAAAGCGGTCTATTATTATAAGGAATTTAGTATATATTAAAAATAAAATATTAATTAGTAAATTAAAAAAATTTGCAAATGCACAAGTCACTGACGCAACAGTCTGCTCAAGAAAATTTTTGTCTATGTAAAGTGAAAAATCATGGTCAATAAACATAGGTACTTTAAATAGTTTAACTGTATTTGAAAACAAATTTAAATTTATAAGTGTTGATATAAGATTTTACGTTAAAAATAGTTTTTATTCATTTGTTATTCAAACTGTTATTTTTACAAATCAGAATAGAAATAAATGAAGTAAAATTAATTTTCAAAATTTAATTTGAATTATTTACTGGAAATATGCTTATTACTTTATTGGTCTAAATACACGTAAGATATATTCGCTTTCAACCATCAAAATAGTTTTGTACACTAATGTTAAACTACAAAATAACTACTAAACCGTAAAAACTAGCTAACTATCAATAGGTACGATACGACAAGTACATAAGTACATATAAATTAATATATTCAATGTAATAATTAGGTTGAAAATACCATAAGGTATTGTTGCTGGAACTATTTAATATAGTTGAATATACATTCCAAGTTTGCGTACAATTATATATCTAATCTAATAATTAGATGGATACAACTATACCTATTTTCATGAAACAATATTTACCGATAAAACTTTTTTACCATATTGTATAATTATTTAATTAAATTAAATTATTATAAAATAAACACAACTACATCAACTATATAGATTTAGTACATCTAATAATTTTATAAGATAGTCTGTATATATATCTACCATGGTTTATGGTTGAATTAACCATTTAAATGTTTATTGTAACTATATTTTTTCCCATCATAATATATGTATACAAATACAGTTTAGGATTAATTAATGGAAAACTAGAAGAATTATTGGTTAGGTATTGATACATTAAAAGCCGTTTAATAGGGGGTGGAAGCACTTCGCTCGTTGAGTGTCTGTAGGGATGGATGCACTTTGATACTGGACAGGATACTTTTGGTGGATGTATTGCATTTGAAAGCAATGATAAATCATTGCATTCAATAAAGATTCTGAGCGTAGCTTCGGTGTAGTATACACAACCCTTAATATTAAATATATACTCAGTACCTACCTATGTTTAACATTACATTGTACTATTGTATTACTATGTAGAAATAAATATGATTTAGTGTAACCTTATGTATATTTTAAAATGTAATATGATATGTTTATAATAGCTCAGTTTCATATAGGCACATAACTATTAGTAGATAAAATATACAGTATATTTTAATATTTTATTGAATGTTCAGTTTAAGACATTTAATATTGAAAACGAACAAAATATTATGTAAACCATTTGATTTATATTTTGGTGTATATTACAATAGGTACTCATCTATACAACAGTAACATAATTAAACAGTTACATGACATAAAGTTGAATAAAATAATTAAGATAATAAACATACAATACCAATTAAAAATGTTTGGGGACTTTAGGAATTGACGATTACCATACTGTTTGGTTTTTTTTTTTTTAATTATCACATAAAAATATTTTGGAGAGAAGGTGAATGAGAAAAAGAAAATATGATAATAATCGATCATTCAATTCTATAATAATTAACATCAATTAATCGTTCACACTAATATAACTTAATAGAGATAAACTAAATATATATGTATATTTATTTTTATTTTGTGTCCATAGTTAATGAGTGTTACTACACTAAAATAATGATCATATGGGAACCAATAGCATTAAAGAATATATAAATTGACTATTATGATTATTTTTTTTTAAATTTTCAGGCCTTAAAACTCAAAATTACCCCTTTTAGGACTTAGAAACCTGGACATCTAAATTTTAACTAATAATATTTACTAAATTAAATATTCTATATAAATTTCAAGATTTTCAAGTCATTTTTTTTTCGAAATTACGAAGAAATGAAAAATCTCGAATTGACAAAATCGTATATTTGCCGTTTTTTCCTTATTTTTTCGTAGTTTTACCTTACGTGTTAAAAAACTTTTGATAATATCAAAAAATGACCTCTTCAAAGTACCAGTTAGATGTAATTTACTACCGAAAACCAAGTAAACTTGTAAAAACCAGAGTACTGCTTCTGGTAGAAAAAGTGTTTACAGAAGAAAATAAATAAATAAACAAGCATCATTGTAAAACCACTAGTTCCCTCTCTACGCTCAGAATCTAAAATACAATAATTGTATTATAGTAAAATATACTTTTATACTTAAATACAATTACGTGGTCCGGAGCATTAAATATTTTATAGCTGCCTATACTTATGAATAATAACGAAAATACACCACTAGTTACAACTTATTTTAATAGGTATAACACCTGTATTGAAATTAAAAAAATAGTATACCTAGACATGTTATTTCTTGTACATAAATACTTACTATGGTTTGTACATCGCATCAAAAAGGATAAGTAATTTTTCACTCAGATATTCCATAGTTTCTTATACCCGAAAAAATCATGAAGTTCTTGGTTGGCACTGAAAATTACAAAATGGTTGTTGAAATACGTGTACGTAATTAAAAGTTCATTATTTTTTGTTAATTTGTATTTATAAAAGTTTATAGTATAATAATATATGGATACTAGATACACACAACTTTTACCAAAGAGTAATGATAGTATTTAATATTTATAAATGAGTAAAGAATTTTTACTATTACTTAATAATTTATATTAATACATAAATCCCATAGAAATTCTGCATTATATATTTAACGTTTTGATTGTCAAGGAACATTTATAATATTGATAAATATCCAAAGACATAATATTATGTTCTGTGCCATAGAGTAACTGCGGCGTATTTGATATTTTATTAGGTAGGTATCGCGGACCATAGAAAACAGATATCTAAGATATCAAAGGTCATTCGTCAATTTCTACCAAAATTTCTATTAAAAATTAAATAGATTGTTTGGGATGTTTGATACCCCGGTTAAAACCGATACCAGTGGTGTTCTTAAATTGCCTATACAAGACGCCGTCTTAGTAAAAAGTGGGATAAAGACATCACGTCTTTCCAGATGATTGAATTTGTATTTGAGATATTCACAAAATTTATAATATCTTATTCAATTCTAAAGTTATTAATTATTAAAGTACAATATTTTATTTTCATACTTATTGATTTTAATTTTTATGTAAGTTGGAACATAACATATAACATACACTTACAATATGTATGGTTAGTAATCAGTTACATATTGAATCAATGTTACATTAATTGTATCTTATAATATTTAATCAATTTTATAACTATTAATTTATTTTAAAATATATTTGCTCATGATAATATTAGTATTCTATTTTTATTTATAAATACATGTATCATGTAACTAAAATTAGTTTAAATAATAAGAATTTTCCTATGTTATAATAATTTTGAAAGTATATTATTTTTTATATTAGCTTAATGAGTAATATAATGTAAGATTTTGTAATTTAGGCTTAAGGAATTATGTGAAGTTGGAAAATAAAGTAATAATTATTTTTACGATTAGGATTTCAATTAATTTTTCAATAGATTATAGAAATAATTATGATAGAAGTAGTTTTGATAATATATGTATGTAATGAAATATTATTAAAAATAATTTGTGGGTATAAAATAACGATATTTTGATGTAAAATATTATTTAATTATTATACTTATATCAATAATTGCAATACAATCGAATACAATCATACATTATAAATACAATTTATATACAATATAAATATTGGTCATGTACTTTGAAATAAAATAATTGCCTAAAAATGTCGAAAAATCGAAAATGTAATATAAAAATGTATTATCACCTATTTAAACTTTTATGTAATATAAATAATAATTACATTTTTTATTAGAATTTTGTCCTCTCCAAAATCAAAACCAAAAAGAAATTTGAACTAACAACATTATCTAGCCACTGATGAAGCCGATTTAGAGATATGCATTTTTACACGTTTTACGAGCTGTTAAAATATCAATTTTTTTGATTTTTTTTTTTTTTTTTTTTTTAACAGCTTATAAAATGCGTAAAAATGTCCATCGGTTGCTAAATAATTTTGTTATCTTTCTACAATATTCTCAAATTTATAAAAATGAAAAATGCGTAAACATGTTTTTTTAACTAATATCGTCATCACATGATAATTAACATTGTACTGACACAGGTCTATACTTAATTACGTATTAATCTGTACTTAATTACGAAATTACTTTTAATTTTAAAATATACTTGAATCATTTTTATTTGTTTGATTTTAATTTTCCTAAAAATTGCCAAACCCCTTAAAAGTCTAGTGTGTGGCGTCCTCTTAAATAATAAATATAAAATTATCATTTTACTAGTTTCAAAGCAAACTACAAACCAAACTAGGAGAGAATCTGATTATTAACTCGCTGTTTAATTCAAGCCAACAAGGAGCCGTATTTTTACTATAAATATTATGTACGATGTATCTACCTATAATTATATATTAATTATTATTTAATTCCAATATATTAATTGCAAATTTTACCCACCGAGAGTAATATTGTAATAAATAAATTGTATTAAGAACATACCTATTATTTTTATAATATTCCTTGTTTTAAGATTAGGTACGTGTTTTTATTTATTTTTTTTCATGTATGTATACACTTTTCGATTAGAAGGAGTTGAGTAAAAGCTTTTGTAGAAAGGAATTTCTGGTACAAAATTTAATCTTGTTGGAATTTTAAAATTGATTTTTTTTTCAATATAGTTTTTGTTTGTGATAAGAAAAACTACCAAAAAAAAAGACGACAATTGTTATAAATTCGAAAATTATAATATCAGAAACTTGAAAGGTAGGTAACCTACATAAAATATTTACTATCGCACTATTTTAACGTAACACATATGAATCAATTTTTATTAACTTTTATAAAATAGTTAAATTTGATTTATTCTAAGCATGCATTCCTACTTTCCTACTTTATTGGGTAGAATAAGTCTTTAATAAAATCAAAAATAAATTTTCAATAAGAAATTTAATATAGTTGGTATTTGTATATTGAAAAAGTCAACTTTCGATTTTCTTAGTAGTTATCTTAAACGTAGATATAGGAAAACTACCGAATAATGGTTTTGAATTGGAAAATCATTTTACAATGAGCTTCACTCATTCGTTTAAAAATTAAAAATAATTAAAAACTGTGTTTTATTAATAAAAATAACAGTAATAATTAGTACCTATATAATAATATAAATTTGGAGATTATATTTTTGTAATAACTCGCCTTCCCTCGAAAATAGGTCCTGTGTGCGTCACTAATTACAATAAACAATTAATCAGGGTTAACCTATAAATATTATGATATTCAACTTGTTTTAATAAAAATAAGTTGTATATTATCATAAATGTTTTCATTTAAAAAATTATAATTATGGAAATTTTTCTTTTCACTTTTTTCTTTTATAGCGTACACAAGTACATTAATTACAATCAACAAAAAGGACAAATTCTGTGATTCATATTCTATTCAGTTTTTTATTAGAATATTAACACCGATATGTTTGTAGTACATCTAGTCATTGCCATCTATCGATTCTCCAAATTTTATTTATATAATTAATACACATCATGTATACCAATTACCAGAACCATATGAAACGGTCTCATAAGAAAACAAGTGTTATAATATTTTGTCCCATATAACTGGTCGATGAATACATATAACTATAAACTGTTTAATAAACTTAATAATAATAATTATAATAGTCTATAAACTGTCTCATATTACATAACCATATTATGTATACATCATGTTTCCCATGTCATATTTCCTAAAAAATGTTTTATAATAATTAATTTTAAATTTAGTGTATACAAATAAATAACACAAGTGTTACATTAAACCTTTTTATTAATTTATATACTATTACATCACAATGTACTCTTACGATTTTATACGTAAAAAACTTATAAATTATAATGAATAAAATATTTAGAACATAATTAATTAAATTGGGATACCTAAGTTTACATTGTTGGTCTTTCATCTTCACATGTAGGTATGTAGTATAGAAAATACCACCCACCAAACGTTATTTATTTCATATACATACAATTTGATTTCAACTTTTTCTAAAGGCGACATTTCAAGAGTTACACTTAATGACTTCACTTTTTAAAATATTTCAAATTGTTGCAGATAAGCCTTGAATTGAATATGAAGAATGTTTCATTAAATATTTGTAGCCTATGATTACATAATCAGTTGTTATAAAGCATAATATTCTTTACTCGAATAATAGTTTTTCCATTGTTAACACTGCAGTAATTGTTTTTAATTGCGGTTCAAATAACAGATCAGAAACATTTAAATCTTCCTTAGTCAAATCAAATTCTTCCTAAAAATGATTTAATATAATATTATTTATAATTAATTGTTTAATTTATAAAGGACATAAATGATATACCTGTTCTACTATGTTATTATAGTAGTGGTATTATGTAATTTTCGTTGCCTCTTTGTTGTTGAACAACTATTCATTTAAATTTCCCTATAAACAGTAATTCAGATATTATAATAATAGTATTAAGTGTGATGCATATTGTCGACGCCGCCGAATAATATTTTATAAAACAGAGGGAGAATTGTTGCGGCCGGAATATCATATAATATAAATAAAACAAATAATAATTAATAAATGATAATATTGCTATCGTACGTTGTATTTGCCGGTCACAAATAATCATTTTATAATTACATACCTAATTACTGGCAGTACTCGTTGTTGTGTCGTCGTCGGAACAATAGCGTACGCCGAAAGTACGCGTATTACATTTTTTTTGTTAATATATGTTTTAACAATAATTATTCTATTTTTTTTTTATTTTTTTTTTTTTGGGCTCACTGATAAGGGGAAACATTATAACGAGCTAATCGCGTTCAATAAATTTTCTCGTATTGAATGTACGCCAATCGGCACCAATATTGTATTTTCGTTGTAATTAGTAGTTCTATTTTTGGTTTACCTTGTTATTATTCGTGTGTGTGTTAATTTATTATATTTTCATATGCTATTACTTAGAAATAGGTACAGGTAGCGGCTGGCCAGCAGTGTACCGACAAAATTTGTGAGTTTTTTTTCATTATTTACTATTTATATTCATATTCATATTAAGGCTACATATAGGTACGCATACAAAAAATAGCTGTCGTTATAAACCTTTTATTCTGTTGGGCCAAAAGCGTCGTAATATAATAAATTTGTACTATTTTATACCATTATTTATTTATATTTCTATGTTGCCGTGAATTATTTATTATATTATTATACAGCGACATAGCCTCCACGTACTCAATTGTTTTTCTTTTCCATTTTATTTAATTACCTACCTATACCCCTATACTTATATGCTTATAGTTTATAAGCATATAATATAAAAACACATAAATTACAAAGATCGGTCGGTGTGTAAAGAGAGTGCGTAACGAAGATAGGTGTCTGAGGCGCGCGTATTATTATTATACGCAATCGGCATCAACACATATATTTAGCTAACTCTTATTTATACTGTATAATTATAAATTAAATTAAAAGTCAACATAAACTTTAAGACAATGCCTATCTTTTAACCAAAATGTGTTTTGATTAAGTTCTTTAGTACACTATTGCACAGATACCTATGTATGAACATAATATTCATAGATAAATAAACTTCTAAGATAATTAATTTTATATTCCATCAAATATTTTAAATGTAAAATAACATTTGTTAAATTAACTATATAAGTACACAGTGGCAATTTGCAAGTGGACCCAAGAGTACCAAATTAAAATAAATTTAAATAAATAAATAAATAAAACCCCTCAAACCAAAATCAATTTTGTAATACACTAATATATAGGTAAAATTGTTTAAAAAAAAAAATCGATGCTTGTTGAATAATGCAACTAAAAGCTACTAATTTTACGAACACTTTCTACCACTTACCACTTGAATATCATTTTTAATTTTGTAAACACAGCTAACAATCATTTAACTTTTTGAAAGGTGAGTATAGGTATAGTGATATAGTTATTTTTATTACATTTTCTCCACTACATGCAATTCACTATATTTTAATATGTATTGATGTATAAAATTTACCTCAATCAGTCCTATTGTATTATTGACTTTCTCCCGTATCATTCTTCAATGGATGTATCTTTATATTGTCTAATTAAATGCTACATATATTAATGAGGTTGATTTTAATGAAATTGAACATCCTAACAAAGGTACTTACGATTAAAAATTATCTTACCGCGAAGAATATAGACACTGAAAAAGTTAATTTCTAACTTTATGTACAATGTTAATTAAAAATAATAATTTTAATAATTGTATTAATTCCACTATAATATGTCTATATACTTTATAGTCTACATTATATTTATATTATAATAATGATACATTGAAAGGAAATATATAAGGAAATCATATAAATAGTTAAACAGTGAAACATACAAATTACTAGTAGCCAGTAAGTAATATAATAACACAACTTTATTAATAATAAGTTATTTGTCCATAATTCTGGGTTACCATCAGATACAGATTAATGAAAACTATTCAATATACATTATATATAGCGATTTTCAATTATTGAATTATTAGATCTATAGCAAACTCCTCAGGAAAATCATGAAGTAATGACACGTATATTGCCTTTAAATCCCTTTAATATTATACATACTTATTGACTAAAAATACGTATTAGATATTTTTATAATAATGCCCGAGCCTATATTATTATGTATGATATTTTGTATAGTACTGTTGCATAAACTATATCTACCCAAGGGCGTCACTTCATTTTTTTTGTTTCATACCTTGTCCCCGTCCCCAAATGACACCACAGTACGTACTGGAATATAAAATTAATATTATATAAAATATAATACTATAACAATGAAGATAAAAATATATGTATAAACTATAAACTTCCTACTTCTATTTCTAATAATAATAGTTTGTTAATCTTTGATTTAAAAAATCAATGTTTCAAAGTATCTTTTTAATATATCGTAAAAATAGAGTAAAATAGTATCGCAATACAAGATACTTGATATTTTCCAGAACTGTATTGCGATACAAGATACGTATTCAAGATACTGGTCAACTCTGCCTGATATAATATACTAATGTATTAAATTAAAAATACAAATATGTAAATATGAAATTGGTGTCATGATAAAATAAACAAACTTATAACTAAGTAACACATTTTTCCAATAATATGACTAAATACATTTATTTGACATAAATTAATTAATAAATAAACCTTTATTTTCATGCTAATTTATTAATTTATAGGTATACTCATTCACTAGTACCATTAATATTATATTATAAAGTCAATGCTTGCAATAGTTACTTGGTTAACTACTTAATCAAAATTATATTGTATCATATTATAATATCATCATTAACTGAAGTTATATCATATTTTATAAGTATTAATTACCTACAAAACCAATATATTAATAATTATGTAATATCCATCATTGTTACATACTGTACTTACTATATATTGTATAACAATTACTTAAACAATGGCAAAATACTACTATGTAGTTATAAGTGAAATAATACGATATAGTACATATCAAAATGTCTTTAAAACAAAACTATTGGCTTAGTTAAATAAAAAAAGACAAGTTAAATATATCTACTAGAATCCTTAATAAAAATAAATATATTAAAAACAAAATAATTATTTAACTGATGATGCTTTTAATTTATTAAATAATAGACTAATGAATTACAATTTATATTGTAAAAAATACATTCATTTAAAATTCTTAAAAATGTGATACTTAAACTTAATTGAGTTAAACATGACGTAGGTACTCGTATTTATAATTATTTTTATAATTTATATTGTTTATTTTATAAAACATAAATATACACATTATGTTTTTCAATACTTGAAAATCTTCTGTCTAATGTATATATTGAGTTTACCTGAATAAAATGCTAAATAAGTCTCTAAGTCAATACGAATCAGTGCACGAAAAACATCAGTCTTAAAAACAGATCCTGAATCAAATCAAATAAATAATCATATTGGGTTTTTTAAATATATTATTAAAAATTAGAATTATTGTATTTAACCATTAAATATAATGAAGTGGTATATGGTCAAACTCTTAGATTTATAATTTTTATTAGTCTATGGTCAAAATATACAGCACTATTTACTGTTCCGTGATTATTATCATATTTTTATTTAATACCTTAATATTTATTTTTTGTTTATTAAAAATATACCACTAAATTTTTTGTTTTTCATTCTGACGATTCGACTATTAATTGAGTATTACATCAACAACAATGAATGTACAAATAAAATAATTAAACCATAATAATTGTCATATTTTTTGAATTAAATAATAGTTGTTTAGAAAAAAATAAAAATATTTTATTTAATCCAAATAGTTTTTATAATTGCTCTAAATGTGTAAGATTAAAAATAAATGTAAAAACTATATTGGAATAAATGTAAATGTCTAATTAAATATACATTTTAAGATTCGTAACTATGTTAGAAAGACCTATGGTCCCAAACATACAGTAAATTAGATTCAAAACTATTAAAGTAACATAACACATCCATAATAGGAGACTAGAAACTAGTTCTACGCGATCATAAAATACCGGACTACAATCAAAAACCGTCAAATTTATATCCAACGTAAAGAAGAACTAAATCTGTGAAGTAGATAGCATTTTTATTTATATTTTTTTTTATTATAAGTTATTTTAAATTAAGTTAATAAACTGTTGAACTTTTATGATTTTTTTTAAACATTTATAATATAAAGTTGAAAAAATTAGGGTAAAAATAAAAACATTACGTCATAGATTAGGTTCATTCTATGCAATTATAAAATTTGGTGTTTTTGTTTTGATTGTAATCCTGGTAATTTATGTGCGCGTAAACAAATTTGTTTAAAAAATATCATTCTTTTTAAATTACTTCCATCTATTTCCATATATTTATTTATTTTATATATTTATTCCAAAAGCTTTTCAAAATTAAATTTTTGATGGGGCTAATGTAAATTAAAATTGTAAACCAAAATAAAATATATTTTATTACAAAGGTAAAAGTCGAATATTTAGAAAAAAGTTGTTATTATTTTACATAATTTTGGAAAAAGACGGAATAGAGTATTTTCTTTTATTTTTAGACCAACTATAAATAATAAATATTATTATAATTATGGGTTTATTAACACCTAAATAGGAATTTTTTTAAATATATTTACATTACAAGAAAGTTAAATAAAAGTTAAAATAGAAGAATTTGATAAATTTTAATAAGTATGAAACCGAAGAGGTGAAGAACTTAAATAATATAAATATTTTTATATTATTTACTTTGCAAAGCATTCTATGCATTGATATGTCAATAGGAGGTAGAATGTGTAGTAACATGGAAAAGTGTATTATTTCTAGTGGCGTAAGGAATACAAAAGAAAATATTAGATAGAAGGTCTGGAACATCTAAAGAGGCATTAAACTGAGAGAAAACAAAACAGGCGTCAACACCAAGACAGCAGGCAGAGAGAGTAGAAATATTAAGGATGTTGTGGATTAATGTGTAGTCATGTTGAGAGTGCGCTATTTTTAGGATAAAGGCTGAATAGGAGAGAAATATGTTTTGGACCCATTCAATCCTCAACTAATCTTTAGCCAAATAGGAAAGCCAAATTACTACACCATTTTCTAAAACAAATCTAACCAAAGCAAAGGAAATAGTCTGAAGACGGGTGAATTAACTGAAAAATATTGTATTGCGTTTTATAAATTCTAAAATTTTTAGAGCTCTACCTATGACAATGTTAATGTGTTGATCAACATTTAAGGTAGGATTAAGAAAGATTCTAAGACCTTTATAGATGAATACCCGTCCAATAGGAGTATGGATGAATACTAGGAGTACCTAGCCTCTAGAAAAGGTCACGACATGACATTTGTCTAGATTAAGCATTTAGCCAAGTTGATTTGCCCATGTGAAGAAAATATCTAGCTTAGATTGAATAATTTGGCAACTGTGAGGAGAGTCAACTCGTAAATAAATCTTTATATAATTGACAAAAATGAAGAAGTTTAGCTTTAGTAATTCATTTTTATTTTTATTGTTCACAGAAAGTATGAAAAGGATAGGACGTAAAGAACACCAGAAGACATATTGGACTGAATCAGAGTTGAGAACTTTTACAAATTGTTTTATATCTGTAACGTAGGAATTAAGCCATTAAAGAAGTGGATTACCTAGGCCAAGTAGTTCAAGCTTTAGTAAAAGTAGGCCATAATCAATGGTGCCGAATACCTTGTGGAAATCAACAAAAATAGTATCTATTTGGCTTTCAAACTCAATGTTTTCAGTGATATAAGTAGTAAATACAACTCCACTAGTACCTAATGGTTGATTTACTTGGCCTGAAACAAAGCTGTTTGTCAATTATTATATGATTAAAACTTCTCTTAATATAAGAATAAACAAGAGATTCAAAGAGCTTAGCCAAATGTAGTAAAATTGAAATAGGTCTATAATTTTTTATATTGGACGGATCGCCAGATTTTAGAATAGGAATTATGGAACAAATTTTCAATTTGAAATTCAAAATTTGTCTTAATATCAATATCTGCAATTACGAAACATCATAATATTAGTATTAAATATATTAAAATATAAGTATTGAAAAATGTATTCATCTAATGTTAAAAGTGTATTTGTCAACTCACTTTTTTTAAGTTTTCACTGTTTACTCAAAAGTTTCGACAATTTAATGTCTTGAATTAGATTGTTTTCTGTCATATGCATATTCTTTCCAGATCTTATAACTTGATATAGTATGTCATATGGTTTTATTTGTTCATGAATTAATGGTAATATTTCTTGTTTAAAACATATTTAAATATATATATATAAAAAATTAAATTAAAAAAATTTTTAATTTTGTATGTATATTACTTGTACCTACTTAATGAAGTTTGTGTTTTTCTATAACAGACTATCCTTTTTAACTGTATGCTTTTGTGAATCTGTTAATAAATCACGTCATTTATTAATAAATTCCTCAAAACTATAATAAAAGAACAAGTATATATATGGGTCCTACCTAATTTACTGATTTGCTATATAATATGCTGTACTAGACCAACACAGTTGAAACTTGGTGTTAGTTTTTCTTAAATACACCCATAATACAACTCCTCAGAAAGTTGTGAATCCATCTAGCATATTTTTACATTTAGCCAATAATGCACAAACATTTTATAATTTATTTAAAAATTGGTACATATACCTATATAGACCTACCGTACATATAAATGTTCTGAAAATTTGATTATTTAATGTTTAATATTTCAGCTGTAACATGGAATAATCAGAAGAGAATTTTCCTAATTTTATATTACAGTCGTAATCTTAAACTAAGAAGTACTTTATATTGAGAACACACATATATATATATATATAGTAGACCACAATGGATACTGATTTTAGAATAATTACGACAAATTTTATGTATTTGGCAGAGAATCAGCAGATTCACTACCTACAAGTATTCTTATATGGTATAAAATTGGCAAAAGATAACCAGGTTCTTAGGTTTTCTATTATACGATAAGTATGTGGAGGGAAGTTCACAACTTTTCGAGGTGTATAGGTGTGTTTAAGAAATTCTCACCAAGTTTTAACTGTGTTAGACCACCACAAATATTTTTTAGAAGATCAGCTATAAATCAGTAAATTAGATTGGCCACAGACCGGTATATATATGTTATGGGCAATGTAAACCGCAAATAAACAATTAATTTTAACAGTTTTTTTATAACATTTTTTATTATGTGTGCATAACTATATTAATCTTATATTATGTCAATTTAAAAAAAAATTATTAAAAATTTGAAATTCCTTTTAAATTAACATAATATAATTACAAATAATAAAAATATAAAATAAAATAATAAAAATTGTTATAAATTAACTGTTAAAATTAATTTCCCATAACATATATATCAATTAATGTTTAAACTTGATAGTACTTAATAATATACGGAAAAATAGTAAAGTTTCAGAGCTACTACAGATGGTATAAAGGTCGAATGCAACTCCATAAATTGTGTAATAATTACAAAACTCCATTAGTTTCTTCATTGCAACCAAAAAGTCAGTAATGGTCATAATTATAGCCAGGCAATACTGAAAATATATACAATATATTATAATTTGTTTTCCGGAAGTCATTCAATAAAAAAAACATACTTATTAAAATGTAATCTGGTATAATATATTTCTTATAAAATATCATGTTAAAAACTGATTGAAAACTCAATGTACGAATTTACAGACTTTTGTAATAAGCCATACATTTCCCCACAGATTTATTATTTTTAAACATTTCTATATCGTCAGTAGTAGCTCACACATAGGAATATAAATTAAGTACCATTAACTAGTTTTGAAGTTATTTAAAACTGTTATTGTTTTGGAATTAGATATAATGTGGTAAATATAATTGAACTGTAAAGAATATATCTGACTTATGAATTAAAATTAAAAATCTAAGGTTAAAATCATAGATAAGAATATGTGCCAAATATGCCTATACACCTAAAATATGCACAACTTACTGAACTTTATATTTTTATTACTATTGTTATGAAACATATTTTTACCTCACTTAGCATGTTTTCCTGTGTAGCAAAAATCATGTAGATGGGATGAATTTACAAACCATACTAATAATAAATGAGTTATTAAAACTAAATTTGTATTAACCAGTATTTTTTCCTGCAGCACTTGTTTGTGTATTGCCAATTTTCTTATCAAGCAATTTAGTAATCTTAGCAGAAATATCAGCATCTATTTTACCAATATTATTTATATAAGCATCAGTATTAAGCATAGCATCTATATAAATAAACGCTAAGAGCATATGCAATTTACTAATTTATTACTACTGTGCATGAAAATAAAAACAATAATAATTATGTATACCTATTTCATCTTCCAACATTTCAATTCCAGATAAGAAATATTGGTCAAATTCAGATTAATCTGACTGCATTTCATCTGCTTTTTCTATTTGGAATTCTGACTGGACAGGTGTTATCACTATAAATTAAAACAGTAAATTCAAACAACAAAAAACAAATAATAGGTGTCAAATAACATACAATGATCAGTATCTTCCACACATAACTTCATAGCTAAAAAAGTCTGCAAATTAATTTATTTGATCATCATCAGCTGGCTATTCACGATTTCTAACTATTAACATCAAAATAAGATATTAAATAGATTTTAATTCAATATTTTTAATTTTTGTATTGTCATTATCCGATGATTGTATGGTGATTGGTATTAATGTTGCAATATTGACAAAAAAAAGGGTAGTATGTCTGATGCAAACTTTTGAAAAAAACGTGGAACTTAATAGTTCATCAATCATTTGATTAAAATACATATATAATATATATGTTTTTTTTTTTTTACTTTAAATTGAACAATATTACCTATTCAAATAATAATGTACGAGTATAATATAATATAATTACTCACCGTTTATCTATTATAATTTTTTTTCAGTTAATAATTGGTATTTATAATATCAATAATAAAGAAGTATTGTATGTTCTCATACCCCAATTCAGTTTTATCAATTAATTATTAATGCATGTATCAAGTATCAAGATTGAGATATATATAAAGAATGTTCATTGTGTATTTCGATATTTCACATTTGCATTAGTCAAACTTAATAATATATAGGTATTAAGCATGACAATAATTTGAAAAATATTTGAATAGTATTTAAATACTTTTACAAAGTATTTGTATATACATAGGTACTTTTTAAAATGCATTTAAAAATATGTATTTGAATACTTTTTAGTAAATATTTAAATATATTTTAAAAGTATTTTTTACAATACTGCATATTACATAGTTGATAATAGAAGTGTTGGCATTGCTTTTTTGTTTAGTTTCTTTGTACCAGGGTCCAGGACTAGAGGAATTATTGGCATAATGTACTTCACAAATTACTTTTTTGCAGTAAACAGATATAGGATCTTCTTCTTCAAATCCAACAATTTGCATCCAAGACATCAATCTTGGCATTCCAGTCTTTGGATTAAGAAATCGATGACATATGACATTCAAAAATATAAATATTTTAATGGGTAGGTACTTTAATAAAAAACAATAAACATAATTAGGTATAGATAGTAAAGTTTATAAAATTATATTTTAAATTGGACAACAATATTGTTGTAATGTGTTTACTGAAACCCTATTTTGTCTGCACTCATTCCTATTAGATAATAATACAATTCCAAAATGTTATATTTTTAATTCCAAATACTTAAAAATAAAATATATATTATTGTACTTACGTTTTGTTTTACAACTTCGCACAACCTCTACAACCTTTTAAGGTATTTTTCGGGGGCTTCTTGTAGAAACAAAATGTCAATCTATTAAAATGTTTAATAATTTGGAAAAAAATTGCAACACTACAGAGAAAACTGAAATAAAATATTGCAATATTTCAATTATTGTCTGGGAAAATGGAAAAACAATAAAATTTTTACAGGAAGATAGTGGCCCCCGCTGGGTTTTGAATATAGGTAGATTTAAAAAAAATGTATTTTTAGTCCGATTGGTATAAATACTTATACTAAATGAATTCATACATTTTTTTACTAAGGTAATTTAGAGAAAGAAATTTTAAGTAAATTTACCAAAGAGAGAAATTATAATAGGTACCTAATACAAAATTGTATTAAATACCTACATTTTGGATTCAAATTTAATTTTTTTAATTAAAGTTATAAATTAAAGAGAAAATAAATTGGACAGGATGATATTAGCCCCACCATTATTTTGAATTTGTATATATATAAAAGATATTTTATTTTATTTCGATTGGTATATGTACTTATACTAAATAAATTCATAAATTTTTTTACTAAAGTAATTTAGATAAAGATATTTTAAGTAAATTTACCAAAGAGAGAAATTATAATAGTTACCTAATACAAATTGTATTATATACCTATATTTTGAATTCAAATTTAATTTTGTATATTTAAGTTATATAAATGAAATTGAAAAAATTTAGACATGACGATATTGGCCCTCTCAGAGTTTTGAATATAGGTAGCTATAAAAAAATTTATTTTTCTTTTGATTGGTATTAGTTTTTATACTAAATTAATGCACATATTTTTTCTATTAAGGTAATTTAGAATGAGTGTAAAAATGACTTTATATTACTATAGAGAATGGAATTTCAATTAGATTTAACAAAAAGAGAAATTGTAATAGTTACCTGATACAAAATTGTATTATATAACTACATTTTGGATTAAAGTTTAATTTGGTAAAATAAAGTTATAAATTAAATTGAAATATAATTGGACAGGACGATAGCAGGCCCCCGCAGGGTTTTGAATTAGGTTTGAAACAAAAAAAAAAATTATTTTTATTTCAATTGATATAAGTACTTATATTAAATGAATTCATAAATTTTTTTACTAAGGTAATTTAAAGAAAAATTTTGAAGTAAATTTACCAAAGAGAGAAATTATAATAGGTACCTTATACAAAATTGTATTATATACCTACATTTTAGATAAAAATTTAATTTTGTTAATATAAGTTATAAATTAAATTTAAAAAAAATTGGACAGGACGTTAATGGCCCCCACAGGGATTTGAATTTAGGTTGGAACAAAAAAAAATGTATTCTTAATTCAATTGGTATATGTAATTATACTAAATGAATGCATACATTTTTTCTATTAAGGTAATTTAAAAAAAGGAATTTGAAGTAAATTTACTAAAGAGAAGAATTATAATAATAAGGAATAATATAGATATATACCTATATTTTGAATTCAAATATAATTTTGTAAATTTAAGTTATAAATTAAATTGAAAAAAAATTGGAAAGATCGATATTGGCCCCCGTAGGGATTTGAATGTAGGTAGAAATATAAAAAAATTAATTTTTTTTTCAATTGGTAATGGTTTTTATACTAAATGAATGCAAACATTTTTTCTATTAAGGTAATTTAGAATGAGTGTAAAAATGACTTTATATTACTATAGAGAAAGAAATTTCAATTAAATTTAACAAAGAAAAAAATTGTATTAGGTACCTAATACAAAATTGTATTATATACCTAAATTTTGAAATGAAATTTAATTTTGTAAATTTAAGTTATAAATTAAATTGAAGAAAAATTGGTCAATTCGATATTGGCCCCCGCAGGGAGTTGAATAATAGATAATAATAATAATAATAATAGATATAAAACAAAAATTATTTATATTCCGATTGGTATAATACTTTTACTAAATGAATTCATAAATTTTTTCTATTAAGTTAAATTAGAATGAGTGTAAAAATGACTTTATATGGATATAGGGAAAGAAATTTCAATTACATTTAACACACAGAGAAATTGTAACAGGTACCTACCTAATACAAAATTGTATTATATACAATTTCTTTCTCTATGACCATATAAATTCATTCCTACACTCACACTAAATTACCTAATTAGTGAAAAATTTATTCATTCTTTTGGTATATGTACTTTTACTATTATAGGTATGAATAATTTTTTTTTTGCATCAACCTAAATTGAAAAACCTGCGGTGTCCACACCCGTCCTGTCCAATTCTTTTTCTTTCAAATTTAATTGAAATTTCTTTCTGTATGGCCATATAAAGTCATTCCTACACTCACACTAAATTACGTAATTAGTGAAAAATTTATTCATTCTTTTGTTATATATACATATAACAATATAAGTATGATTAAATTTTTTATATATTAATATAAATATTTTTATATATTATATTATATTTACAATTGATTGGAAGATATATATCAAACAATGATCATGTAATCCGGATCAAACGGATTATAGCATATTTATCAATCTCAATTAGTTGTCCGGAAACGGATTGATTCAGATTAGGTGATCAGCACTAGTATACGTACGTATATCGTATATTATGCATTGCCGCCGCGGCGGTGAAATTGGTCATGGAGTATTATTATTCGGTTAGCTCGAACTTATCCCTGGGGAATCAAAGTTTCTAGAACTTTCGAACGCCCACTCACCACGGATGACGCATGAAACGTATGCAGTTTCTGTTAGTACGTGTCCGCAGACATCCACTCATCGTTGTATTGCGTTGTTGTGGTGATGTATACGTCGTTTTACTGTCATATCATTAATAATCGTCACTTTTGCCGTTCACGTCAATAATAATTTCGAGCACATATCGGGGACACACCATTCGTCGCTACATCGGCACGGCACGGACGTCGAACCATCGGATCCTGACGTCGTCGGCCGAATATTGACGGTGGCCGCTATATCACACAACCGTCGGACGAAAGAACCGTAAGATATCGTATTTATTGTTTTGTTTTCTCGATACATCCGTAAGAGGGAACATGTTAGGGAATGCCCACACTGCGAACGTGCTAAATTTCCGGTTTTTATAGGTACCTACATAATATTTTTAGATTCTGAGCATAGCGAGGGAGCTAGTGGTTTTACAATGATGTTTATTTTTATTTTTCTGTAAACAAATTTACTACCAGAAGGAGTGCTCTAATCTTTATATGATTACGTGGTTTCCTGTAGAAAATTTCATCTAGTTGGTACTTTTTTTCATTTTTCGATTTTCTCAATAGTTTTTTAATGCGTAAGGAAAAGCTACCAAAAAATGACGAAAAAACGGCAAAAATTCGTTTTCGTCAAATCCAGATTTTTCATTTTTTCGTAATTTCAAAAATAATGACTATAAAATATCTATAGGTATATAATATTTTAATAAAAAAATTTTATAAATATTTCTATATTTATAGATATATTTTTGAAGTTATTTAATTCATTTTTTCATATAATTCAATTATACACTTATCATTTGAATATGTATGTTTTAGTAATCGCACTAAAAACTTGCACACAATTTTTTTAAACAGTTATTTTCTAAGTTATAAGGAAATAACTAATAACCTTTTTTTTTTGCTTCACGGTTTAGTTATTCCTTATAAATTCTAAATAGTCAAAAGATGACCCGTTAAATTTATCATCTTCACTAAATTTAGGTAATGTACATACCGAAAGATAGATTAAAGTGTTATAGTCGAAATTTCACAGAAAAATAAAATAAACATAAATGTATAATTAATGCATCTGTATATTACAATGAAGAATGCTGTCTCGTATGTCTATTGTTTTTTTTTTCATTTTTATAAGCCGCGTTAACTTGGCTACCTACTGGATGTTGGTAGGTATATGATACCATTGATTTTATATTATAATATATATGTAATCAATGATTATACATTTATACACTTTACGTTTTAATTGTTTTCTTGCAGCTTAACATTAGTATAAAAAACTGTTTTGCTGGTTGAATGTGAATATATCCTATACGTGTATTTAAACCAATAAGGTAATAAGCATATTTCCAGTACCTAGTTAGTCCAAATTAAATCTTAAAAATTAATTTGCCTTAATTTATTTTTATTCTATATGTTGTAGGAATAACAGTTTAAATTAAATGATTAATTTGAAAAAAATAAAACCATCTTATAACGAATTACAATATAATAAATTAATTCAAACTATTTTTATTTTAAAAAGAAAATTTTTTGAACATTTAAAAAATAAACATTTATGAATTTAATTTTGTTTTCAAATACAGTTAAACGATTTAAAGTAAGCTTATTTACCATTATTTTCACTTTACATAGCTAAAAATGTTTTTGAGCAGACTGTCGATGACTTGTGCATTTGCACATAGAACATCTCACAATAATTTAATAAATACTAAACTCCTTAGAATAATAGACCTATAAAAACCTATAAAAACCTATAAAAAATCATGATGTCTATTAACCATTTTATATAAAATGAATAATGAATATTATAATAATTAGTAAATTAATAAGAGCATAAAAAAAACATCCGTGTAGACACTGACATCGTTATATCCATGTATTTCATCTATGTTTTTAATGGTAAACGTTTAATTTGATTCTGTGTAAATATATTCATTTTATTATTTTAATGTTTTTTATTAATATGTATAAGTACTATTAAATAGGTATTTGTTATTTCTTTAAATATGTTTATGTAAATATATATAAACTGATCAAGATTGCAAAAACTTCAACAAATTGTATTGAAATCATTCTACATCATTCATTATATTATTACAGTCAAATAAAGAAAATTAGTTAAATTATTGATCAATGGATATGGCATAGAAGTATACTTGTTTAACTCTGAATGACAAATGTACTTTTAATGTTTTATATTCGTTATACTGAAAACATTTTTTTTGTTTTTTTTTTGTTTTTTTTTTGCTGCAGTCTTCAACTCAATGATTATTATATCTATTATTAGTTAACCACTTACAAATTACTTTAATAAATTTATTTTATTTTTATATATATTTACAGGAATTATATGTACTTACATAGAAACAACATAAAAACAAGTCAAACGATCTTTCTACCACTAATAGGAATATGGTTACCATATATTCTACGTGTACAAATTATGTAAAAATTGTATATAATTGTATGACAATAATTTATGCATAAATGTCTTTTTTAATTATATAAAATGAACGGGAATATGGAAATGAGGAAATTATGATTGGTCTGGATACATCGTAAAAACAATTGACAAGATGATGAAATGTCGGTTGGTCCATTTATCATAATATAATGGGGATATTTTCTATGTAAGTACCTGCGTATAAATACAAAATAATATTATACTTGTTTAGTTTCAATATTTACATCAAAGTAAAATTTCTAATTCTAATTATCTTTATGATTTGTATGAAATTGTATCTGCTTGTGCATAATTTATCGGTAAAACTACACATGTATACGTACAAATATGCAAGGCTGGGTATATTAACGAGTTAGAAATTAAAATTAAGTAATTAATTTTAATAAGGTTACTTAACACATTTCTTAATTAAAATTAACTTTTAACTTAATAATTCATTTTTTGGAAAACTTAAAATGTTAACTTTTTACAGAACTATCCAATTTCGTTAAATTGTGTTCAAAGAACAATTCAAATTTTTTGGATGAGATTTTTATTTTTAAGCATAGGAAATTTTACTAATTCTATTTTTTAGATAAGTATATATTATTATACTACCCTTTATACTTCATTTATAAATAGGATTACCTAAATTATGAAAACTATAGTATTACTGTGGTACGTGGCTCTTATTATCTCCGCATTATTATTGTAATATTTAGATGTCATATAATATTATTATTTTGGAAATTTTAGTTTGGGTTTATGCCTGGGAGGTCAACAATGGAGCTAATATTTTGTGTGAGACAGATTGTAGAGAAGTACAGAGAAAAGAAAATAATGAGTGTCGCTGAGATGAGAATGTCAAGATGGATGAGTGGAGTTATTAGAGAGGATAAAATAAGGAATGAGTGTATCAGAGGTATTATAGGGTTAGCTTCGATAGTAGACAAAATGAGAGAGAATAGGTTAAGATGCCTCGGGCATGTATTAAGGAGGGAAGAGACTGAGGCCGTAAGATTAGTAAGGGAAATGCATGTTGTTGATAAGAGGGGTAGAGGAAGACCGAAAAAGAGATGGGGGAATGTGATGGCGAGTGATAGGAGGAAAGTGGGAGTAAGTGAAGAAGATGCGGGAGATAGAGTTAAGTGGAAATGTAGGACCAGGGTGGCCGACCCCAAATAGTTTGGGAGAGAAGGCGAAGGAGAAGAAGAAGATTTTGGGAAATTTCCAATCACGATAAGCCAAAATTAAGACGGGTACACGAAGGTATGAGGTAAATTTTAGTAAATTATCGTTTTATTGGCTCATGCAACACAGGCCAGTTTATTTTTTGTGTCGAAACTGTCGATATTTTCATGTTGGTCTATAATTTTAGTTCATTGTGTTTATCCGATATTTTAAATATATTTAATTATATAATTGTATAATACCTACTGTCTATTTAATAATAATATTAGTGGTAAAAACAAAAATATAAGTGTTGTGGCAATAGCAGATGAGAGGTATTTTATAATTTTTATTTTGTTAATTACAAACTTTAACTTATAACTAGGTAAGTTACTATTTTTTTCAAAATTACATTTTAACTTATAAAGTAATAAAAAAATATATAAGTCAATTTGAACTTAAATTAACATAATATTTTAAAACTAACTTAACTTATTGAGTTAAAAAAATTCGTTAACTAGCCCAGCCTTTGGAATATGTACATATAATTTTTGTTTGTTCACGTAAACAATACCAATGATATTTTTATCAAAACCATATCATATTTGATAAAATATACAAAATATATTAATATGATCATAATATGAGTGGTATAATAGGTACCTAAAAAATTGTTATTAATAATTTTTTGATATTATATAGTCTTATATAGTCTTATATGTATTCAAATACATACTTATTTAATTGAATTATGAACAATTACAATTGCTCTGATGATTTATTATTTTCTTCTATAACTGGCCGGCATAAGTTTTCGGGTCCCATCTCACTATACTCAAAGTACAGTATTCTTTTTACATTCCCAATTGCTATGTGTATGACCAACTATGTGAAGTTCAGTCCACTAAATGTCAGACCAAGAAGTCTGGGTTACGAGAACCCTTCCTTCATCCCTAAAGTAGAGCAAGAAAGGACTTCGTTCTTGATCTTGTATTTTAAAATTTAGATATAGGTGTTGATTTTTAAATATTATCCTTTTTATTATAAATAATCAAGATACATTAGGTATAGCATAGAACATGTACATTATAGATATCAGTTAGGTATTGATTTTTGATTTAAATATTTTAATTTTATTTCCAATTTTTTGTTTTTTGTTTAGAATGAAAATTATATATGCTATGTATAACAGTAAATATTTTGGATTTTGGCCTTTGGGTGGGTATAAAAATATTAAATTTGTGATTATAAATAGGTATATACAAATAGAATAATAATCTGTAGTATAGTTGGTTGTATATTTTATGATCTCATAAGTATTTAGAACAATTTAGAATTGTCAAAAATCCTTATTTTTTAAATTTTTTAATTGCTGTAACTTCTTTGTTGTAATTTATATAATGGTAATTTATATTTTTGCAAAATCCCTAAAATATTGTATCCAAAATATGGTTTTCTATAAATTTGAATAAAAGTATTTAAACTCTTTAAAAACCACTTATTCATAAGTTTTAACAATATTAAACACGTTTTCGTTTATATATAACTATTTATATAACTTCTCTTATACTTATCATAGATTCAAAATTTAAATATAATATGATAGATGAGTAGGTATATTAATTATGGA
>JAIPRL010002479.1:0-59040 GCA_025469235.1 Pemphigus obesinymphae
AAATTCAGTTACGCATTTAAAAACGTTTCCCGTTTTTGCCGGGTTTCGGGTTTAACACAGTTTTCATTTTGCCGGGTTAGGAATACGTGGTCAAAAAACGGTTTAAATTTTTTCCGGGTTCCGGGTATGGGTTTAAAAAACGTGTATCACTTTTTCCGGGTTACGGGTTTCGGCTTTAACACGGTTTTAATATTTTGCGGGTTACACGGGTTTTCACCCCGGGTTCAAACCCGTTTTGACTCCCTGGTTTAAAACATTTGTTTATGATTATAATTTATAAACACTAAATTTATTTTAATTAGAAAACTGATGAGTATAGGAAAATAACTAAATAAGTTTAAAAAAGTAAGTAAGTTTAAAGTCGTACCTAGATTTTTAGACTTAAAATCCACGATGTCGCGAAATTATAACAAGCGTTACGGTTTTTTTCTTACACGGTTTGATACGTTTCGATATAAAACAAAATTCAACCTTGAAAATCTAGTAAAGGCGAATTCATTATAGAGCTTTTAGCGCAGTTCTGTTCAAGATGTTTACTATTTTCACCGGTTTTTTTTTTTTTTTTTATCAATGTTCTAATTTTCTTGTCTAATTAATTAACGCCGTCACGTTACACGCTAAAAAGCTCTAGTGTGAATCCACCGATACAAGTAAACTGTATGAGACGTTAAATAACAAGAGAACACCACATTTTTTTTAAAAAATTAAAATTTTTCAATACACAACAAGAGCAGGTACCTACCTATAAACGTATAAATTATATTGAAAAACTGAAGCCTATACCCGAAACATTATTTACGACTACGCCACCGGATAAAATTCACTTCACAGCTGTTCGCGGTCTAATGTGTGGTGAACCTCCCGGCAAAGATGGATTCCGACACGGTCGATGTACTATTATTATTGTACTGGTCGAATTAAAATCCATATTCATCCCCCCGGAGAAATGAACACGGAGCGATAATAATAAATGTATAGTATAATAAAATATACTATATATATATATTATATTTTTATATAAAGCGTTTTCGTTACATACCGAAAATCGTAATGCCCGCAGATATTAGGTATTTCCTTTATTTTTTCCAATGGTTTTTTTTTCGATAAAAACACTTTTAAAATCCCGACGTCGTCTCGATTAAACGTTGGCGAAACACGCGGACAAACGAATACGCGAGGGAAACTAACGCGAAATGATAATATTTACAATATAATAGTATATATAAATAATATAATAATAATAATATACGATATACAAGAAATTGGCTAGACTAAACCGGTTTAGATTTCCCCTTAAAAAGTAAACCGGTGTACTTTTAAGAAATTCGCTAGACTAAACCGGTTAAAAAATTGAGACACACCGGTTTACTTTTTTTCGACCGCTGTAGCGAGGTGGTCGAAAAATACCGATCCCCATCTGTCCCCACCACAAACCTGATTTTCCCCTAATTATTTGTTATCACTCTTCATGTTATCAATTTTTACATTAAAACAAATTTATTTTCTGTAACAACATTTAATTTACTAAAATGTATTGGTATCTACTTACTTTTTCGAATGGAAATCGATTATATTGTATGATTAATGACCATCAGTGACCACACGATTTTTAGTAAGAATATAATCTTTTGACATGGAAATTTTAATGTTATTATCCATTTTCATTTTTATTTAAAAAAAAAATTTAAAACGTAAAAATTTTTCAATCGAACTGTCAATAATATGATAAGCAGAATCAATGTTGTATAATAACTAATAACTGATAATAAGAATTGTGGAGGGGGTAAAAACCGATTATTGCAACAAATTTCTAACTAAACCGGTGTATCTATACACTGAACGAAAATCATTAATCGGAATCATTAATCGGGATCGGCAAAGCAAACCGGTTTACGGTTGCGAATTTCTTGATAGTGATACAAAATATCCATTACCGCGTACCTATAATATGTCGTACGTTATTATTATTATGCGTGTGCACGACAATTTATTTCGATGTACGCGTGCGTTTTCGTTTCTGGTGTACATATTATTATGTGATTTTGACACGCTTTTAGAATATTATTATTATTAATTGATATTTCGTCGGGTGTTTGATGATTTCGGGAAGAATATATTACGTATATAATATACGTTATAGCGACGGGACGAGTGCAGCACATACCCGGTATGTGCGTGTGCACGCGGGGCGATGTTTTATTAAATTTCGTCGATCCTCTCGACAACGGCGGCCCTTTGATGTTTAACTAAGCATTATGCATCATACGACGCTTATTAAAACCCGTACAGTTACTTGAGCATTACGCGCGTACGTACGTATATACAGAGATGACTTACGAGCATTTCGTGCATCCGAAAACGGTAAACGGATTGTGTATAATAATAATATACCTAGGTATAATACGCCCGACGACCGTGGTATAAAGCATGTATACCGTAGTCGCTCGTTTACATGACGAATCCCGCACCGGTTAGGTTAGCACGGGTCCCGAGTAAAACGTATTTTCGTTTGTTTTTTTTTTTTTGGGGGGGGGGGGTGCAAAAGGATTTATAAAAAATATTCCAACATTCAAATTTCAATAGATCATTTAGTCCGGAAAGTTCACTCCCCTTAATTTAGGTTCGACCGTGATGCGGAACATAAATCGGCCGTATGGGCTAATATTTTGTCACGGCCCGTTTGTCACACTGTCTCGGTCAAACAGTTCAGCGTAACACACTGAACCGAATATCATTGGTAGAATTAACAATATGCGATAATCAAATTTTCACAAACGAACATTTGTCGAAATAATACGATTTTCATTATTTTAATGTATACATTGTTAAATTAATAAAAATCGAAGAAGAAAAAGATTAATTATGATTTTTCGACAAACAATATTGTTTTAAGATGCAGGAATTGTATTTTTCTTATTAATTACAGATGTTTATGTGTTTATCCTGGACCGTGCAAAGTGAGTGGAGAATTTTTATAGTGGATAAAGCTTGATAAAAAGGGAATTTTTTATGAATTTCAAAAAATGTTTTAATCTTCATTGGAGTAATAAATATCAAAAGTTAGTTTAGTGAATTACCTAATATTAATTATCCTAATATTAATAATCATTTTATTTATAAATTAGAAAAATAAATAGATACAGTAATAATTTATTTTGTCAGTCATAAAATAAAAAATCATGACAGTTTATAAATATAGGCACAAATACTAATACTATGGCAATATTAAAGGCGGAAATTATAAAATAACGTTTATATATATATGTTCTTCGGGTTAAGTCAAAAATAATAATTTGTTATATCTCAGAATAATAATAATAATAAAAATAATAATATATAATATATTAATTTATTTCGCTGATGATACTAAATTACTCCTATGAATTGATTCCACTTCCTTTTGTCATGTTCTCCAGTAGCACCTGAAAATTTAGAAGCTTGAGAAGAGGAATTCAGGCTCTCTTTGAACATTTTTAAATGTTCTGTCTTTTCCCTTTCTCGATTGCGCTCTCTGATTAATTTTTCTCGCTTTATTCATAAGGCTCCCATTAATCTTCAGACGATTCAATCTATGACCGAAGTTTTACGTTAACTCGTTCTTTTTTCAAAGTTAAGCATATTAAAGATATATATTGCAAAGTACTGGAAGTTTTTGGTTTTATTCTTCAATTTTATTTTCGTATTCATCTTCTATCCTCCCTCAAAACTTTTTTTAAATACATATTTTAATAAATATGTTTTTCTCTTAAATAGGTTTTACGCATAATAACTTATCAATTACTTATATAATATATTATTATATTTATTAATATTTTATTCGCATATAATTCGGAAATTCAGAACTTTAGCAATATTATTTAACATTATATTTTAGATTCATTCTTTACATGTTTCAACATTTTAATTATCGTATTGTTTGTATACGTTTGAAGAAAATTTAATACAAAATGTTTGTGGATAGCCTTCAATAATATTATAAAATATAGATGAACATTAGGTAGGGTAAAGTATTTAATAGATTTTTATGTATTAAAAATATTTCGAAAATATTTATACTTTTATTTAAAACTCGAATATTTTTCAGAGTGCGAAGGTCTATATTTTAATGGTTTATTTTATTGTTAATTGCTAATTTTCAAAATGAAATACATAGTTATAATGTTCCAGTTCAAGTGTTTTGTAATTTACTATTGAAATATCAAGAATCACAAAGTACTTGGAGAGGACTAAATTAAGGCAGAAATAGTATAGAATGGCGGAGAAGAAATAACAAAACTAATAGGGAAATTAAACTGAAAAAATACTCAATGATTGGAAAACTGTTGTGTATCCGATACACGAGAAAATGGATATATATAGAATTTTAAAATGACGCGATTAAACGCATTTTTTCTCCCGTCAAACCAAATATTTATATAAGAAATTACGTTCATAATATTTGTATCACAACTTTGTCATTTTTGATATTAGAAAAAATTGACCTGTTACCAAATTTATAGACGTGATCTGTGCTTTGTCGACATTTTTTTGAATTTAAATTTTAAAGAAAAATATATCTATTTTAACTAATGAATTTTTAAAATAGTAATATATTATATTTTTCTATCACTAATTCACACACTCTTCTATTTGCCGATGACGCAAAAATCTTCAAGTCCATTTCGTCTATTGAAAATATTATACACCTAAAGAATTATTTAAATAGTTTGAACGAATGGTGGACATTAAACAATCTTTTCTTAAATGTTCATAAATGTCATGTTATCTCGTACTCATAAAAACATAAAACAATTAAATATAATTACTGTATATCAAATATTAATCTAACCAAAGAGTTAGGTATGCTGTTTGATTCTAAACTACTTTTCAACTTTCATATATTAACAATCCAAAATAAAGTTCTATCTGTTTTTGGTATAATTAAACGCAATTGCTCAGAATTCAATAATCTATTCATCCGCTTTTTACTTGAATATGCACTATCACTTTTGGAAAATAATGGCATTGGACATAGCAACCAATTTAAAAAATCCAAAATAAAGTCCTTCGCGTTATATGTTATATGTCTAACATATTTAGAACCCCCTACTCTGGTCACAAAAACATTCTAAGAGTCCTCTAAAAATGGAATCATTAAAAAGCACGTATAATTACTGCCTATAACACGTTTCTATATAAACTACTTAATAATGACTCTTTTCTACTAAACTTAAAAATTAACAACTACAAAATTCGCAAAAATAATTTGTTTTATATTGCTCATGCCTTTCAAAATTACACGTTGAATCATCCCATTAATATTGTTATGTCCTATGGCAATAATGTTGCAAATGATCTATTTAAGTAAGTTATGTATCCCTCTTTTGTTTATTTTTTTGAAATTTCATTGTTAATATCATCATTTATTAAATATTACATTGATTAATGACTGTAAAAAGTCATTCACTAACTTTTTACACATATTATGTTATTGTTTTTCTTTTAATTTATTATTCTTGTATACTCATATATTATTATTTATATTACTATTATTGATATTTAAAATTGGACATTTGTCTGTAAAATAAATAAATTAATATCTTTACAAAATGAAAAATTCGAAAAAAGAACAATACGCTATCGCATAGATAATGGTGTCACATATAAATTTAGTGATAGGTTGATTTACTTTAATGTTAGAAATGACAAAGTTGTGTTACAAATGCTGAATGTAAATGTCGTATATTATCAGTCGGTTAGACGGAGAACACAAATATACGGGTAACACGTCTTCTTAATAAGTCATATAAACATAAAACTTAAAATTAAAACCAGTATTTCCATAATAATCGTCTAGTAAAGAACCTAATTAGTTCAATATTAAAATTCTGAATTAAAAGTATCCTTAATTTTTTCAAGCTTATAAGTTCAAACAAATAAAATTAAAATTAAACATTTTAATGTACCCACCTGTATAATCACGATTACTTGTACATGCCTGTGAAGATAATATGTAATGTAACAACACAGTGTTAACGCGTGTAATACAACACACACACTAATAATAGTTTACTTTTCACACATTGACCATGAAAACCCGACCGGATATCAAAAATTACTTATGCATAACCCCTAAAATTGACATGTTATACAGGTAAGTTTAGCGTATACAGAATTTTCAAACCGAATTTTATCAACAATAAAAAGATACAGCTGAATAGATGATTGATGAATATCAACGTGGTTTTATTCCAGGAAGATCGACGATATATCATATTTTTATTTTCAAGCGGCTGTTTAAAAAAAGGAACTCGATAAGGAAATGTATACAATTGTGTATTTTATTAGAGAGAGAGAGAGAGAGTGAGAGCGTAATCAATATTATGATTTAAATGTACTTTTCACATATTATATTGATCTATATAGTCAATTTTCATAGAATCTTAGAAAAAATTTAATTAGCTTGTAAAAATACGGAGCCAATACCTACTATTAAGGTCCGGACCAAGACAACGGAATTCATCATTGTTTATTGTGTTTAATATATTTCCGGAAAAATAAAAGAGATCTGTCACGGGGTTGTTCGCGTATTGTAAAAAGTTACACATACTAAAATGCAGCAATAATTAATAGTACACGAATAGCATAATACGTGTTATACATTTAATAATGAAATATTTTACAATAAAATAATAAAAGTAAATATTGAAAATCGTAACCACCGAAACGAACTGTTTGAGCAGAGAGATGGACGTAAGTAAAAAAAAAAACCCCCCTTCAAGCATTATTTCAAAATATTTCACGTTTTGTTATTTAAACGGTTTTTTTGATATTCTACCTATATTACACAAAGTTTCACCCGAAATCGTTTTACAACATTTATCCCTTTTATCTTCCATACATTATTTTCTACGGCGTGCTAAGTGAGATCAATCTCCACTAACCGAATTTCTTTTATTGTATTTATGTCATAAAAATTCACATGTATTTATTATTATTAAGTGCATCTTCAGTTAATCGATATTATACCTACTCGTATTATCATGTTGTTCATATTATATTGCCAAAAATTTCAGGTAGGATTTTTTTATTATTATTTCGGTCCAACCTTCGATCAAAATTTATAACCGTTTAGATTTTAACCGTCATTATAGATATATTTAGAGAGAGAGAAAAGAGAAACAGCTTATGGTGAACTTCAGGGGATAATAGTTTGACGTGGACTATATCTATATATTCGATATAAAAGTATAAAAGTATGTTACTTGTCGGCTTTCTACATGCACACAAAAATAAACATAAACAAAACAGAATTGAAAAAAAAAAGAAAATAGATATAGCTTATATTGTCGTTTTTACTTTTATAACGTTTGCTACCCAAATAAGCTGTTCAAATCATATTCATTTTAAATAATATATAGTATATATATATATATATATATATATATATATATAAGTAAGTTTGGAATAAATAAAGAATAACACGGATTAAGAATGCCCGAACAAAAATAAATATAATACATAAAAGTAAAAAATATACGGTTGGTAAGTAAATTAATTGTTAAAATAACGTTAGTATGTGTATACGTGTTTGATGGCGAAACTAAAAAAAATAAAAGTTTTTTTAAATATATTTCAAGTTATTGTATCATGTTAAGTAAATCCGTATATGAAATCAGTTACTGAGCCAAAACTCATAACCTCGAATTTTTAAAATTTAAAGTAGCGACTGGAACCATACTGAATTCAATCAGTTCCAGAACATACAAACCTGAAAACATTTAGAAATTATTGCAATCCACATGGAACCGATACTAAATATTTTCAAAGAATCGAAACCGGAACCCTTATTTCAATATAATAAATACCGGGGTGTTTTACAGTTTGAAATTTTTATATTTGAACTATTATTGAAAAATTTAATTTTTGTGCGTAGAATATAATTTGGTCCTGGCAGTCCTTTGGTAATCATATTGTTGAAAATATAATAAAATATCTATAAAACACAGTGTAAATATTGATTTACATTTAACTATGGAAAAATCAGTTAAATAAAATATATAAAACTCAGAAATTAGTTCTTATCATATGTATACAATTTGCTCAATTAATAGATCATCACATTATTATAAAAACCTAAAAAAAGCATTTTATTTATATGTTTAAAAAATGCATTTTCATCGCATTTTTTTATTATCAACCAGGAAAAGTCAAAAAATATTTTTACAACAAACTAATATTTGATTTAAGTTATTTGTAAGTTTGATCAGACTTTGGGGCTGTTTAAGTATAACGTCAGCACATTTTTGTCCCTTTTTGTTCCCTTCCTCTTGTCATCAAATTTTACCAAATAAAATACCTCTCCCTACATAATTACATCAGCATGAGTCTGATGATCCCTTTCAATTTAATTTTAAAAAAGATGCAAAACAATGAAGGATGACACATGAATATAGTACTTAAGATGCATTACTCGAACAACCCATAGTCCAATTTTTTTTTTGGATTCTGAAGTTTTACTTGAGAATATTTTATTAACCATTTGGTATAGTTATTTTAAATTTAATAAAATATAACTACATCTGAGTGTTCGTCTTTAAAAGAAATACTTTCTACCGTATAATATAATTTTTATTCATTAATTCTTAAGCTCAAAAAAAAAAAAATTTATACAGATAAAAAATTATGTAAAATCAATAGGTACATCCCTGGCTTCGATCTGAATCTAAAATAATAATTTAGAGTAGGTACATATTTTCCTGTTTGAATTGCCTATTTTATTTATTTTTGTATGAAACCTACTTAAAAACCCATGTCAACTGGAACCCAATTAAATTTGTATAAAGGAACTGGAAAATAATTAAAAATACATTATATATTATGCAATGCAGCAAAATCCAGTCAGAGGTTTCTAAACATATGTTCAGGCACCTTATATCTACGTTTTGTGTATCCGTCCGTTTAGCTGTAGTTGTAAGCACATAGTTACGATGAGACACTGTTGATTTGGTTACTAAATACGGTAATTTTAGTACAATCGGAGAGTGTTTTTCCTAAAGTCTCTCTGTATTTCTGTCTTCACTTATGTTACTTCCGAACAGTGAAGTTTCTGTTTTTACCAATATCAATATATTAACAATTTGTGTTCTTTTTGTTGATTTTTTTATATACACAACTATTATAGTAGGTTATAAAAATTGTTTTACAATTGCTTATGGAAACATATAGTTTATTGTTGGAAATACGTTTAAAAACCGGAAATTTAGCACGCTCGCAACAGCGTACTCGCGACTAATTCTCGGTTAACTCTCTCCCAACTTGCAGTAATTACTATGCATTATCATAATTTTTGTGCATAATATGTATATATATATATATAAACATTTTTGAACAGATGGACTTGAGTAATTTTTTTCGAAAATCTCTCTGCTGGAAAATGAATTTTATTCGCCGTAAATTGTGGAAGCGAATTTTTAAATATTGTTTAATTAACCAAATAAATAAATTACAAACGTCATAGACATTTGGAACCTATAGTAT
Organism: Pemphigus obesinymphae; assembly: GCA_025469235.1. Lineage (NCBI taxonomy): Eukaryota > Metazoa > Arthropoda > Insecta > Hemiptera > Aphididae > Pemphigus > Pemphigus obesinymphae. The sequence continues at coordinate 9,520 of JAIPRL010002479.1, forward strand.
TTATCAACTGAACAAAATACGGATAGTTTGTTGAGAGAACTATATAATATAGTATATATAACCTTTAGCTCCTCACCACTTTTTCACACCTTAGCAGTTATACGTACTTTATGTGGGTACGATCGTGATGGTGGTGTGTGCGTATAATATATACTATCGGAGTTTCAAGTTTTTAAGTAAATCATTTTGTTATTTTCGAATTTTAACGGATAACTTAATTGTTTACCGGTACCCACTGCAAAACGCACAACATGGTACGACATGCAATAAAATAATATTAACGATCTCCGTGACTATCAAAATGAATAATGCGAAAACTTGAAATTTGGCGCTCCCCGCGGAACCCCGGACAATGGATTGAAATTAACTTTGAAGAACGGGTCCGTCTAACGCGCATTATTTGGTCTCTTTATGGCGATGTGCTTAAATAAATTACCGAGATAAACGACGTTGGAACATGAAATTACGACTTAAGTATAAAAGCTGAGGTCAAGTTTTGATGATAGACCACCAGTGCCCTTATGTATAGTGTTATGTACGGTATATAGTAATAAACTCCGTGTAAAAGTAGAACATTTTGTAAAACTATTATGTTAGTCGGAAATTAGGTGTTCCTCGTTAAAGTGCTACTATAAACTTTATGAAATAAGCAAGTTTATTAAAAACCGTTAAAAAAAGTATGGTATACGCATATTATTAAATGGACCAAAAATAAACACAAAAAAATAACCTATATACGTATAGTATATTATATTGTATAAGTACAACATAATTAAATTCTATCCGGATATGCTCATATAGAATATAGACAATATTGATATGAATATAAATCTACGAGTATATAAATATATAAATAAACAGATTATTTTTAATTTAACTTTGAAAAATGTTACTTGGTCAATTCGCAAATGTATCGGAAACACATAATATAATGTAGGTGAAAATCACTGTGTCAAATATTCGAAAAACAATATCCAAATAATTTTAAATCTTAGTCTTACATTAGGGTGACCATATATGCCTAGTTTTTATGTGAGATTGTCCCGTTTTTGAGGATTGCGTTTCGATGTCCCGCTGAACTTTAAACGAGATGCTGTAAAATGTCAAATGAGGTACCGTTTCGTTCCCATTTTTGATTGTATGCCGTTTTTCTAAACGATTTTACAGAAAACTGTCAGATAATCACCTCACCCTTTATTTCTACTTATATTAACTTTATTAACTTACTTACTACTATTCACTTTTTTAAATTTTCTAAAGATAGTCACTCTATTCTACATATTACATTGACCATAGTCTGATTTTGAGATAATTTTCCGATAGGTACTTAATATATCTAAATTAGTTTTTCAGCATCATTGTGATCTAGATTTATCCAAAACGAAAATGTAATACAATTAATTTATTCAGCATTTAAATTCTATGAAATCTATTTCAAAAATGTTTTCATAATATGAAAATATACTATAAAACAATATATATATATATATGCAATAATATGCGAAAAAATGTAAAATTATTTATATTCAATAGTATATTTTAGTTTTTAAAACACTGGTTGAAAAAATGATAAATTTATAAACTATGATAATCATTATTATCATAGGTGTTATCTTAGGTGTTAGTAGTAGATAACTACTCACTTAGTTATTTTACACGGTTTTATTAATTCAATGTTGAATAATACAAAAAATTATTCATAATATATAGAAGTTGATGTTCGTTTTTAATTCCATTCCCTCTAACTTGAGTCTTAGATAATATGCCTAGTGATAATCGGCGATGTAAAGATGAGAAACTACGACAGAGCTAGTTCCGAACTATTTACATACAATCATTTGCTCGAATTCGTCGATTGTTTTTAAACGAAAATTGACGAATCGAAAAAAAAGATTGTTTGACACGAATATGTATTCGAAAAAACATTTTTCAGAAGTCATTTCGACACATACGCACCTATGATGTAATTACTTTTTTGTCCGTCTACTGTATTGTCAAAGTGTATAGCCGACGTCCACATTCAGTTGGTTACACGGAGTAGGGGGGGAGAGACCACGTATAACGGGGGAGGGGAGTGGAAATGTCAAAGCACGAATACGGATCGATAAAATAGCCATTGCCATCGGTTCTATAATCATTCCTCCTTCGGCCATTGTATCGTTCCTAATGACGAGTTCTCTGTTACGTTTATACCGATGATGATATGATATCGCCATCGTAATAATATATTTCATTTATTCCGTCACATGTGAATCGAATTTGTACCCGAAAATTTGGGGATTGGTGGTACAAAGTGGTACAAATTATGGTACAATTAATGGGATAAAAAAATTCTAAAAATTCCAAAATTGCGATGCCAGGGTAACGCACCTCGGGAAATTGTTGAAAAGACAGATTACTTGGTGTTGCGTGGGATTGCGGGGAGGATACGCGAGAGGGAAGTACGCGGTCACGCGGTACCTAGTCGATATATATTGTCGTCTGAGAGTATTTTTTGCTTGCATTCCATTGCGTCTTCCGTGGTGCCCGTACAATGTGTACAGAACTCTCACCACACTCACCCGTTGTGCGTTTGTTTGTTCATATTACGAAAAAAAAAAAATTCTTTATTCCATACCTGCCTATAATAATGTGATAAGGAAATTTCTATTTAGAAATATATACGCACTTTTGTAAAAAAAAAAAAACCCCGCAGCCATTTTATTATGTCATCAACGGATACGTAACATTTTTAGATTCCAATCTAAAATAAAAATGGTTGGTCATTTCCAACATATATGTGCGTATCGATCAGCTATTCGTACGTTCATCCCATTCCATCGGTTAGTCCTAATCCCAATCTAGTATTAAGTATATCTATAAAAGTATCCACTATAATATTGTTGAAAAACCAGTAATTTTTTTCTGACACGTAGAGATACATCACTAAAAAATACAATTATTCATGTTAAATATAATTTGAAACGTCATTTAAATCTTCCCTTCAAATTAAACGTTTACTAATAATGATAATATATATATATATATATTTATTTATTTGTTATTTAATTTTCTAGAAAATTTTTGGTACCAATAAATAGCTTACTAGCTTACTCCAAATATTCAAAACCTCTCGCGCGAAGAATTAGAGGGTATTGTGAAAAAATAATAATACATTTGTAAATCGTTTGTTCCGTGATACCCGTGATAATTATAAGTCCTATATTATCATGTTTTTATTAAATATATATTAAAAACAATCAGAATATAAATGAATTAAATATATTAGTAAAGAAAATTTGCGTATAAATACACTTTTTTGTATATAACATATTTTCTAAGTGTTTCAACGCTCAGTAGTTTTTCGTATCTATTATTGTCTAGAGTTTTCCCTAAATTTCGAAAATTTAATATCCCGGTCTTTTTGCGATATAATTTCAGTTTAAATTTTTGGAAAGTAATTAACGGAGGATATTCCGGATCGAATGTCTATGAGATTTAGTTTTCACGCCAGGTTAAAACAGGTATTTATGAAATATCAATAAAATATCTCAAGAACTAGAATTTCGCTTATTTATCGTACGAATGTATTTTTTTTTCACTTAACGTTTATTTATATAATACGATCACAGGAATAAATCATTCAAAATAATATTCTCAGTTGTCGTTAATATTCATTCTTACATATTTACCTAACCATGAACATAGCCCGGAATCGTGCACCCTGCAGCACCACCATATCGTCACCTCACGGCCGGACCTCATCCCGAGGGGTGAAGAGACGGTCGGAACCCGGTAATTCTCGTGATGCTCATTAATCTTGATCCGGGGAAGTTCGAAATACGCCAGAAGGGTCTTAAAGTCCACCGCCAAGAGTGGTGTTGGTAATGCAAGAGACCGAAGTCGGTGTAGCAAGAGGTCGTGCAACTATACAGTATATTGGAGTTTATCGCCCACCGCCAGCTCACTTGTTTCTATATATTATATGCATTCCATTTACATTATACATTATAACATTGCAAAGCGACTAGAATTTATATATTTTCCTCCTCGAGAGAGTCACAGGGAACGGGGGAAAAGACCGGTGAAGGTGATGATAAATCGTGCGATAATAATGCAAGTCCCGAGTGACAGTTTCTCTCTCCGTCTCTCCGTCTCTCTCATTATATCCCTGGCCGTGCGCACCCTCCCAGCTGTGAACGACACTACCGCTATAGCCAACACTATATTTTGTCGCAACTGTTGACCATCACGACTACTCCGTAATAAAAAAACAATTCTCCCTCTTTGCACGCACACATAAACACTCAAAAACTGGACCACATCCGAAAACGAACGATTTTCGAGACCTTTTGAAGAGAATTTTATCAAAAAAAAAAAAAAATAAAATAAAATAAAATAAAAATACCCCACCCGTTTTTGGACGCTTTTATTCCTCGAATCTCAAAACGTTTATATATATATATATATATATATATATTACTTTAAAACGTGTCGGGGGAGGCATTTGAATGCTAATATACTGACCTAAATATAATCGTATTATATACAAATCACGCCGAGTTATGTCACATTCGTTTGATTTATTTTCCGATGTGCCTTGCTGTAAAAGCACTACGTAAAGTACTTATATATTTATAAAATAACTTGTATTTTATCACTTTATGACACTGTAAATATCGATGTTATATTTATTTAAACCGAAAATAAACAACAATCATTTATAACGTGTTATAAATGTAATCGTAATTTTCTACTAAATATAAATTTATGCCTTAAGGCTAATATGGAGTGCGGATCAATTAAATTATACATATTTACAGATAAATAAAATTTAAGAAGAGAGACAAAAGAAAAAAATTATAACTTAATTCATAACGAGTTTTTATTAAGTATTATACGGGTCTGAAGCTGGTCTAAGGTATTCACAAAACAAACTCACACATCATTAAATGTATTAATTATAAAGTATTCGAAATGTATTGTCGATAAATAATCCAAACTATATATTACAATAATCTTAAGACTAATTATGTGTATATATACTTAAGACAAAAAAAAATGTTTTGAAATATTTACAAAAAATAAAATACTTATCAAATATATAATTTTGGATAAAATGCGGGTACAGAATATAAACGTTTAGTATAATATGTTGTTCCATAAAATATATATTTGATGACTTATAAATGTTTTATAAGTTGAATTAGAATTTATTTATGAGTTCATAATATTTTATATTGCAAATTATGGTTAAAATTACATGATACTATTTGTTGTCTCCGTATAACCAACTAATAATATACAAAATTTACGTTCAGAATATTTGTCGCAATTTTAATATTTCTATAGTATTAGAGTAAATTTATCTATTACCATATTTTATAGATGAGATCATTATCTATATTATAACGTCTTCTTTTTGCTGATATTTAATTAAATTCAAAGAGAAATATATCTATTGAAATCAATGGGATATACAAATATATATTATACTATGTCTTTACAAAATTAGAAATGACAATGTTGTGATAAAAATTCTAAAAACGTAAATTTCAAAATTGTGTAATTACGTTTTTTTAATTTTTTTATTCCTTCAAATCAAAATCTTCTTAAAATCTATATTGTTAAACATGAAATCACTATATCTGTAGATGTATATATTTTAATAAAATATTAATTTTTGCTTTTTGGTATGAATTTCAGATTTCTTGAAACTTTCTTGGAACTTGAATATGCTTAATTATTACAGTTACTTTATGCATCAATTATAGTTTTAAGTTTATATTTTGAAAATAGTGAAGATTTTAGTAGAAATATGCTATTTTTGAGTTTTGATGCTATTATAGTTATAACTAATGAACGTATCATCACCCGAAAAATAATTTATCTGATCTATATCCATGATATAACTATGGTGTAAACAAGGCTGGAAAAGTTAATGATATTTTTTAACTCGTTAAATTAAGTTACCTAATTAAAAATAATATAGGTTAAGTTAAGTTAAAAGTTACTGGTACGTTTATCATTAACTTTGAAAAAAAGTAACATTTAGTTAAAAAGTTATATATTCCTAATTAGGAAAAAAAAAGCCAATTTACCTATAAATGGTAAAAAGAATAGATTTTCTTTACGCTCAAAAAAAATTAAAAAGGAACTTCTTCTGCCTGACAAAATGTACCTATAGGTACATGTAAGAATAAAAATATAACACGTCATTGTAAAACTCATATATAAATCTGAAATTATTACTATTATTATTAAAATATTATCTACATTATTGTTTGATTCACACTAATGTTAATATACTTCAATATATTTTCTATACTGCAGGGTACCTGGTAGATATAAATACCAGTCTCGGTGTAGTTAAAAAGACTGGGCTCAACCCAACGTTAAAAATTAACTGTAAATAAAACCATTTTTTTTTTTTATTACATTTTTAGATGAAAAACAAAACAAATGTCGAACCCTTAATGAATGTCTGTATAAGAGTCGTAGATTTTCGTGTTACCTTTAAATCACCTATCATATGAAAATTAAAACACTTGTTATCGTGAAATGTAACCACGATCGTGACAAAATAAACAGGTATGTCCGCAAAATCGTGATATACGCACGTCTCCGTGATAATAGTATCCTCACTTTTAACCGTGTATCAGGTTCCCCGTCTCTGCGATTGCAAGTTATATGCATTGCATTATATGTATGGGAAAAAGTGGGGACGCGCATAGATATAAATACCAGCCTCCGTGTAGTTAAAAAGACTGGGCTCAACCCAACGTTGAAAATTAACTGTAAATAAAACCATTTTTTTTTTTATTACATTATTAGATGAAAAACAAAACAAATGTCGAACCCTTAATGAATGTCTGTATAAGAGTCGTAGATTTTCGTGTTACCTTTAAATCACCTATCATATGAAAATTAAAAGACTTGTTATCGTGAAATGTAACCACGATCGCGACAAAATAAACAGGTATGTCCGCAAAATCGTGATATACGCACGTCTCCGTGATAATAGTATCCTCACTTTTAACCGTGTATCAGGTTCCCCGTCTCTGCGATTGCAAGTTACACGTGTATCAAGCTATCTAAGCTATGGGCCGCAGAATTGAAGCGGAGAGCCTATTATATGTATGGGAAAAAGTGGCGACTATATCGGACTAAAATTCGTATTACTGTCTATTTTGCCATGACTACGATAACCACGAATCACCGGGTTTCCCTAACTCGTTGGTAGATACGAACACAGTATTATACACAGTAACATAGTAAAACAATATTTATACTGGGACTATTTTCAAAACATTATTATTATTATTATTATTATTATTTAATATTTATTACGCTGGGAAACATAAATAATAGAAAATTAACAGTGGCACACACGCGGCCAGGCACCCATAGCTATATAGCCCGCCGTGCGTATTCGTATTTTACTGTATGTTATAGGCACCTCCTACTCAATATTAAACGTTATTTTTCATTGTAATTTCATTGTAACGTCTCGGGCCCGTTCGTGAGTGGTTACGTACACGCTATTGTAGGTATGTACCTCCTACTAAAAAAAATAAAATAAAATCCTCATTCCAAAATTTACGCTGTTCTACGGGAAAAAATGAACTTAATTTAGATAAGTACTTTTGTGTAAAGTTAACACGTTAAGTTAAAAAAAAAAAATGAACTTCATTAAAGTTAACTTAACTTTTTAACTTAATTTTAACTTTTAACTCGTTAATACCCAGCCTTGGTGTACAAGTATATGGTGTTGCCTATATACCAATGTTTTATTAACATATAATATTTAACAGTTATTTAGATTAAGAAAATTTCTATTTTACTATAAGTACCAAAACATTCTATATATTTTTACGAATTTTTACCTATATAATATTATGTTATATACCTTATAAACGTAAAAGTATTTTTAAGTCAACATTTTTTTTGTTTTTTTTTGATAAGGTTATCATAGACATATAATATAAATATATATATATATATATAGTAAACAGAACTTCTATTACCTACCCTAAATTAATCGATAAAATAATGAATATAAAATAAAGACCATAGTATTACTGTATAGGGTATATGTTGGAGTAAATACCCGAAATCAGTTTAAACCAGAAGTTCCTAGCAAAGTTTAATTACACCTAAGAATATTATAGTAATTTTATTAGATAAAACTGGTTTTTACTACATTAAAACTGCAAATAATTTTATGTATGCCTAGTTTTTACTACATTTTCAGTAAAAACTAGATTTATTCTTATTTTTAGATAAACGGACAACTTATTGACATTTTCATCAAGTATACGAAAAATTATATTAGTTACCAATTAGTTTAATTTTAATATATTTAAGAATAATAATGCGTTTTATATAAAAAAATGTTTTAGTTTAATATGATAATATACATTATAAAAAGTATTAAATATTATTTGTCAGTATACATGGTAAACTGTTTTGATATTTTGAGTTGCACAATAACATTCCAATACCACGTTTAGCTGCATACCAAACAATGCTTTTTAGTAGAATTTTGAACATCATAATCTTCAGTTGCATAACTGTCTTCTTGTTATTTTAAGATTTCATTTAAGTTTTCTTCATCTACTTAAAGATTTAAGTACGGAAGAAATGTCAAACCAATTTGTGCAACTAAAAAAAAAAAAAAATGAATTATTGTGCAACTCAAAATGTTACGACAGTTTAAAATGCACTAATAAATAAGGTAATTATATATCATAATTACCTAAAATATTTTTTTTATATGAAGTACATTATTTTTCTTAAACTAATAACTAATATAATTGTTCATATGCTTGATAAATATGTCAAGTTGTCTTATTCTCTAAAATAAGAATAAAACTAGTACCTATTTACTGTGAGATCGTGTGTAAAAAAAGGTTTATTGAAAATATAGTAAAACTAGGTAAAAATAAAATTATTTGCATTTTTACTATAAATATTAATAACAACTAGGTGTACCCAGTAAAATCACATTCTTACGAACATCTTTATACGTATCTAACTAGTTTTTATTAGTAAATTCGGGTTTAAACTGATTTCGGATATTTACTGTCATATCAGTTATCATAATCAGAGTAACCAATAATAATATAAAAGTATCTAGTACCTATTAGCAATACCGCATTTACACCATAGTGATGTTATTGATATGGATGGAACGAAAAAAATTATCGGTGATAAGACGTCCGTTTAATTCTCGTTATTAATTTCAATGCTGATAATATTATAAAATCGTGGATAAAAATTTATCAAAACAAAGGATAATTTTTTTCGTGAATTTTAATAGTAAAATGTTTCAGAATGTAAAAATAAAACCTAAAATTTACGCCGGTTTCGCACCTATTTGTTTGACAATAATTAATAAAAAGTTTTAATAACAGAATCGCAATTATATTGTCGTAAAGATATCGCGTTAGTTCGTTGTTGTAAATCGGCACGTCTATATAGGTACGTTGTACGTATATTATATTTATATAGTCACGAAATTTAATCGACCGACCTTCACGAATGCAAATCGAGCGGAATTATTCGATCGTTAACGTGAAATTTATGTCGAGAAATTACTGTGCACGTAAACTTGACATCATGTATGTATATAGTTAATTACATAATCGTAAAAACGAATTTGGTTACTGCGTCGAGTGGGTTATACATACATGACGTACGTTTGGGCAATCAAATGATGTAAAGTGTATTTTTAAAAAAATTATTTAGGTGTTTTCGTTCGATAAATAAATGAAAAAAAAAAACAAACAATATGCACAAGCACATACAGTAATTGTTGTAATTCGTGTATAATAATTTTTAATATTTTTTTAAGTGCACAATTATAGGATTTAACCGTGTCGTGGACGGAATCAACGTAGACTTGAGAGGATGTTACACCCGAATTTGTTGTCTCTGTCTATCTAACAGATAATATAGCAAAATCACACTACGCAGAATTGAAATTTTGGCGTTTAGGTGTTAAATTTAGAGTATAAACACCTGTTACAAAATTTAAAGCGAGGAATATTTTCGAGTGAACCTCATGGGCATTTTGTAAAATATCGTCTGACGAAAAAGTTAAAGCTATTTAAAAATGTCAAAAACTAAAAATGCCGTAATTTTTTTTCCTGGCAATATTTTATGAAAAGCCCATGAGGTTCACTCGAAATTATTCTTCCCGTTAATTTGATAATAGGTGTTCAAGCTCAAAATCTAACCAAAATGCCATAATTTCAATTTTGCGTTTTATAATTTTGCTATATTGCCGATTAGACGGACGGAGACAGAAAATGGGGGTATAGCATCCTCTTAAGCGTAAATACGCCGGGATACGGGCAACGAGAGTCTTTGACTGTTTTGGTAATCACGTCGAAAACAATATTGTTATACTTCGGTTTATAGTGGTTTTCCAAACGCATAATGCACCGTTATATTGGCGCTTTCTGTTGAATAAATAACGTGTCCGTAAGAGCTAAAGTTTACGTGTATTTTGTGATATTGGAACCCGATTGCAAATTATCGGTTTTAACACAAAAATCAATGTAGGAAACGGAACATGAACTTTTAATGTCGGTCGAAGAAACTCTGGTCAAATCTGGAGGGATCGTAATAAATACAGATAATTAACGATCGCTATATTGAACATATTGTTTGAATGTCATCGTTATAGACACGTTAAGTACTTCACAATAATCATTATTCACTGGGTAAAACCATAACGTTTTAATTATTTTTGCCAAATTTAAATAAACCTTTAACGATGTAAATCGTTTTAAGTATGTATTTATTATAATGAAATATTATAAATGAGGGTAAATGTGAAGAAGTTGTGGGAGTTAAAATTAACTGAAAGTGTTGGACTAAGGTGACGACCCCAAATATTTGTGAAGAAGAAGAAAAACAAGAAGAAGAAATATTTTAAAAATCCTATAATGTTTCGTACCGGTCACTATATAATAACTATGTACAACCATAAATAATTCATAACATATATTTTTAAATATTACACTTTTTTTATAAATACAAGTTTATCACAAATTTTTTTGTTTAAATAGTTTATAATTTTTTATGAATTTTATTGCTATATCATGTATATATTATCTATTAATTAATCGATCATATTTGTAGACAAAATATCGCGATTAACAATGGAAAACAGTAGATACTAAAATTTTTATTAATTACTTTTAAAATATATTTAATTATTTTAAAATATTATTCTTTAATAAATAAATTTTTATTTTTTTATAATTTCATAAAAATCTATTGTACTTTAAAAAAAATAGATTGTGTAAATCGATACCCCTTAAAAATGACTGTGTAGCGTTCTCTAAACACCCAATGATATTCATTTAATTGAACTGTTATTAGATATTATAATTTTTTTAATCATTTAAACATTTTGTGTATTTCATTTAATAAATAGTGTATTAATCAAAAATGCATTTAAAAAAATTCAATATTTAGTTTTCCTTTTGTGAAAACTTAAAGTATGCACTCTTAAATTTTAAAAGCATAAAGAAAATGTTTTTAGAATAATTCCGATTTAAAATGTACTTGATTTTAGTGATTGATTTGTAAAAATAGAGGTTCATGAACTTTTATCCAGACAATTAAGTAAATTATTTACCATCTTTTTTGTATAATAAAAAAAAATATATATATATATATATATATGTATATAAACTTGTCAAACACAAAATGATTTTTACTATTGTATTAATATTATATTATAATTTACATTGTTCAAAAATAATAACATTATACTAAATGTTAAAACTATCACTTCACTTACTAATGTTTTATCAACATTGAATGTGATAAACTGCATCTACTCATAAGAATACCCGCCACTTATATATGACAAATAAATTTATCATATAATAATTATTATCCGCCAAATTTTTTTTGGAGTTTTATTGACACCATGAAACTCTCACTGAATTTGACAAAAACACAATTTTATTTTGATATAAATCTGTTTATATTTTATTTGTATTTAAATACTTATAAAAAAAATTTAGACATTTACACATCAAAATTAAAAATACATGGACTCTGCAAAAATATCCATAATAAAACTATATGACAAAATAAGAAAATGTTCATGGGTCATTACTACAAGACATTGTTTAACTCAAATAGAATTTTCAAAGGTTATCCAAAAAATCTAGACGGAAAATTGTCTACAATTTGTTATTACTCATTAACTATTATTAATTTTTTGTACATTGAGTGATGGATGAACTATTGTACAACGTTGTACGAGTGAGCTGTGTAAACTTTTTTTAATAGAAATGTAGTTTTTAATAAAATTAATTTATTTTCTAAAATATAAATTAAGTACCTATTCTAAGATATTTAAATTCAAATATAGTAAAACTGTATTTACATTTATTATATAAACGTATAATCCACGTGCTCGATTTAAGTTAGGTTTTTGAATCTAATTTAGTTTCTGAATAACATGACTTATTCAAGAGATACGGAAAAATGGATAATTATTTGATTTTCAATGTCAAGATAACGCTTATTCGTCGATTAAACTGTATTCGGTACCCTTTTGTTATGAATATAATTTATTGGTAAAATAACTAGTGATAATACGAATTCTAGTTTCTTATTAGTGGCATCACTGTAAACTGAAAAGTAAATAATATTGATCAATTACGATCAAGTGTCTAACATGTTCCAAGCTATATTATTACTACTACCCATTAATATCACTATAGTGAAAAAATATATAAATATATTTAACTAAAAACTTTTACATTTAAAAATACTTATCATTTCATTTGGAAGTTTATATTTCGATTAACTATATTCTGGCGAATAGATGAATGATTGAATAGCCAGGCTCTAATCAGTAAATTCATATAGGTATATTTCAAATTACTTGAAAATAATAAATACATTTCAGGTTAAAGAAAAATATTTTGGAAAATATTATTTTAATTGTTTTAATTACTGTGTAATGTAGAAAAATATAAATATATATATATTTGTATAAATATAAATAAATAAAAATAGGCCTCTGAAACTTATGTGCAAAACTCATTTCACAACTTACAAATATGACAGTAATGGAATAATCGTTTTTTGTTAAGTCGGTTTTCTGTCTATTCATATTCAGCAGTGGCGGCTCGTGTGTGGGGGCGACCGGCCCCCCTCTAAAATTGTAACAAATTACTTACAAACAAGTTAGAAATTGATTTAAATATTAAATTATATTGTTTATATTTACATGGTAATTAGTAATGCATTTTCAAAATATTATTATCGAAAGTAAAAATAGTTTTCCATTTGTTATGAAAAAATTATGAGGTAATTGGAGTTTAAAAATATATGTAGATAATAGCAGTATATAATACGTTTGAAATAGGTATCTGTTATACATCTGTGCGGTTATCGAGTATCGAACAGCGCTCGGCTTTGGGGCGACGTTGACAATCGAGGAGCGTCTAAATACAGGAACGCACAGCTTAAAATACGCATGCGCGTGAATATAAATGTTTGGAAATTTAAAACTTATCACACTATCACTAATCGTTTTTATTGATCATAATAAAGATAAAGAACACGATTTTGAACACTCCAAATAAAACTTACCTTAAAAAAATTAAGTATCAATAAAATTTATCATGAATTTATAAAATGCAAAAGTATAGGTACTTATTGTATTTAAAATTATTTTTGTATTGATTTGGAGATAATAGATTAACGAGTATGTCAAAATAAACTCCACTTCACAATTCTAGGCAACACTAATGGCATCGTAGTTATTTATAAATTCTAGGATCAAAATAATTTTAGTTATTTTGTAATTTGTGTTAAAAAAATATCAGTCGATAGAATATACTTATTGATACAAACACTATAATGACAAAATAGACGTATTTTGTCATGGATACACCACAGTTCACCGTGTATTGTGATAAGTTTTAAATTTCCCACATTTATATTCACGCGCATGCGCATTAACAGCGGTGCATTCCCGACGTTTAGACGTTCCTGATAATCGCCACGTGTTCGTGACGCGTGCACATTTCTATATTTCTTTATTATTCATTAAATTTATTATTTTATTACCAGTGTATATTATATTATATGTATTATAATATAGAAGATAAAAATTCAGTATCATATTAACAGACAATTGATATAAAACAACTTTGAAGACCTGTTTAGTGAAATGAAATGGAGACGCTTAAATTTTGAGTATAAAACGTATAGGTTTTATTATTTTGTAATTTTCGGTTTTTATAAAACGTATTTATATTTTTGTTTTTCTATATAGTATTAATTTTGGTTTAATAAATACCTTTTAAATTTATATTGTATTTTATGCTTTTAAAAAATGAATAATTTTTTATCACCCTCCCAATTTAAAGCCCACGAGCCGCCACTGATATTTAATAGTACTGACTACAATAAAAAAAGAACAATGCATTTGAATAATTAAAATGTACTTTATAATGAATATATTATTATTTATTAAAATAGATAACAAATGTTTTTTTTTTTTTTTTTTTTTTTTTTTTACAATAACTATACCTAATATAATTATGTAGGTAGGTACCTACAAAACTGTATAAAAAATATACTGTCAAGGGGGGATCTATCCCCCATGTCCTCCCGTATGTACGCCACTGCAGTATATAGACAATGATGTTTTTTCACCATCAAGACTATATCAATTTCATTATTTTTAATGGATTTGTTTTGGCCCTTACGTCGTAATTGCCTATATCGCGTACGTGTGACATGGGATCCAAAACGCCTGACGTATTTTTTTTCCTCCACGGTCCTAGCGAGACGTGTAGATTATTATACACATACACTCTATGTACTTACGTCATGTTATCTCCACGATATGAACATCGGTCAGACTTTTTCGTAATTTATTTTCGGAAAATGGGTCGACTCAGCGGACTTTGATATCCGATCTCGTGTACTGCACAGCTAGCCGACTCTACTGCACATTGACCAAACACTTTCCACATTATACACGCATTCAAAATTGTATTCGTATATTATTATATTCTTTAACGTGAATAATGTCCAAGTCCAATTTTTATTTTTTTTTTCAAAACTGTCCATTTTGTATGATAAGGTTTAGTACCTATTTTAAAAAAGCACATTTTATGCTGAAAATATATCGCTATGTAAGTCTATTGATAGATATAGTTAACTACGTGTTGTTGAAATGAAACACAAACCACACAATATAAAATTAACCACACGGATCGAAACTTAAAAACATTCTCTCGACCGATTTCAAAATATCACGATAAACCATTTCATTCTATACCAGCTAGCCGTTGTTTTGCTATACTGGTCTAGTTTAAAACTATATCAATACAAATATATTCCAAATCAAAATAATGCGCTCGGTCCCTCCTTTTGTATGTATACGAATTTAGCCAGTGTTATCCTATGATATATGTGCACCTTCCAAGTGGTATATATATTCTACCAGAGTTTGGGGGCGTTTGCAAAGGGTGGGGGAACCACTAACAAGAAACATGTGCCCCCACCAGTCGACTTTTTTTCGAAACTATCTTGGCACGTACATTTTAGTGTTTGTTGTTTGTTCAAGTTGAGAAAAAAATCGAAGGAAGTCAAACGTCGCTGATAAATTTCTCAGATTGGCATTTTAAAAGTTTCACCACTATCGGAATCCGGCTTTAATCAAGTGGCCTTTTATAAATTTGGTGTAATATTTCATATGTCATACTGTTAACAACTAAAGATCGGAAGTTAAAACACTAAAAAAGCTGGATTTTAGATCAATATAATATGTACTTAAAAATATTTTATATATAATATAAAAACATTAAAAATGATAAAAGAAGTAAAAAAGTATTGCCGAAAAAAAAATTGAACTTTATTTTAATTTCTTTTTTAGAAATTAATTTTTACTTCATGTTTTACAATACGTATAGGTACATTAAATTTTGCAACCAAATGTATATTTTCGTGTTCACATAAAAGTGTATAAAAATTTAAATCTAAATATTATCAATAGGTACATAAATAAATATAATATGTATAACGTATATATTAGATACAATACATTCATTTATTCATATTGAGAAACACACATATTTTAAGAAGTTTTTTTGTATCTCAGAAATATTTAATTTAGTTATTTTTAAATAGATTCAAAAACATGATGCAGAAAACGTCTTCAACCAATCGCATAAAATACGTAGATAGTAGAGGTGAAAAAATACTAAAATAAGATTATTTGTACATTCGGTCGGTAGGACATTTTCAGATTTATTGATATAGGTATATGCAATGACATTTATTGATAAAAATAGGACATTGCCGTATTTCCCTAATCAATGTACGAGTCAAGATAAATATTTTCAGTGGACTCCATCTTACACATTTCCAATATGTATTATTATATTTCCAATAGTTATTTTAATTAAAAAATATTCAACGAAATATGTTTTTTTTTTCTATTTATATATGAAAATATGACTAAAATTAGCACATTAAATGCTAAATTAGCAAAATAGCTCTTAAAACAAAAAATATTCATATAGGTATGACATCAGGGATGTGTCAAACAAATTTTTACCCAACTAAGATGTTAACCAAAATTAATTTACCAAAAATAACATGCATGTTATAACTTCCAATAGCCCGGCTATAGCTATTTATTTAGAACCGATTATATATAGTAACTTTATATTAAGTGGGTAATAATTAAAAGTTGTATAGTCTTAATATTTGTATACAGTATATTATTAAATATTTTAGATTTTGAGGGAAGCGAGGAATGTATTGGTTTTATGATGATGTGTTTTTTATTATGCCTGTACTCAAAAATTCTAAAAGAAAAAATTCTCTGATCATTACAAGTAGCACTATTTTTTAGTAGAAAATTGCACCTAGTTGGTAATTTAAAGGGATCATTTTTCGATATATTAAGGTTTTTTAATAGACGTATAAAAAATATCATAAAAATAGCATAAAATTGGTAAACACGATACATTCTTCATTCATAATTTCGAAAATATTGACCACATTGGCATGAAATTTTCCCCCAAACATATATTTTTTTCAAAAATTTCTACCCATTACTAGGCTATTTATAACAATACGCTAGTTTGAAACATTTAATTTACAAAAGTCTTAATTTTAGATTTTATGACCTCAAAATCTAATACAGTATTAAAATAATATCATTAGCTACACACAAAAAAAAAAAATTTAAAAATTTAAAAATCGGTAGATACAATATTTTTAATAGCTATTAAATTTTTTCTGAAAATATGCATTATTTTGGTATGAAATGTGTTCAAATTTCGGAGAAATAATAGATCTATAAACTTTAAATTCTCACTAAAAACGTATGTAAATACATTATGAAGGCAAAACATTTTTGAGCTACATATAGAAAAAATTTTCAATTTTGAGACATTTAATTCTTAATATAATAGGTATTACTTTACTACTTTTCACAAGAATTCAATTTTTTTCATTCTTTACATTTTTTTTAAAAAAATATGTATTTTTTGATCAAAAAATTAATGGTGAAGTCATAATTTGGCGATCGAACTTGGTTTAAAAGTTATATCAAATTTAAATTTAACGATTTTACAATGTTTGTTGAAAAAAATATATAATATAAATATATAAATATATATATTTTTTATATTTTTCCTTCAGTTTTATGTAGCCTAGTGACAGCTAATGGTTTTTTAATGCAAGGGGTCTTCCGTTCGAAATTTCGAATCCTTCTACAACCAAATAATTTTTTACACTTTTTTCAATATTTTTTGTTCATTATATTATATAATATTAACATTTTATTATATATTATTAGTATAATCTACAGTAATTGTCAAGTATATTCACCGAAGCTTTTATTAGAAACGTTTATTTAGAAAGAAATGATTTACCATTGCTAACGATCCTGTTAAATATCCTGCCCAACGAGCAAAGTGATTCCACCCCCTAATACCCGGTTTTTTTTTATCATTATTACACTTCTTTGCTATATTTATAATAATAATTTAGTATTTTTAGTGAATTCAAAAAGAAAATTCAAATTGTATACAAATTATATTTAAAAAAAAAAACCTAAATAAAAATATCTAAAAGTTAAATATTAATTTTGTAAATGTGATTTTGAGAGAAGTTTTGTGATTAATTGTGGTTATTTGTGGTCATCTAAGTTCAATTAACAACTGCTTTTAAATTTTATAAAATATGAATATTTTTCCATAAATATTAATATTAGTTAATTAAATATCTGAATCCAATATTAATACGTTTTTCCTATGCTAGGGTAAACTGTATTACAATATTAAACATATAATTAAGTTTTAATACATAATTGACTACAGTTCAGTATAAAATGTTACTATCAACAATAAAAAAAACTGATTACAAAACTACATATTTTTTTAAAATTAAATTTCTAAATTTTAATTATAGTATAAAATAATTTTTTTAAAAAACAAAAACTTTAAAATTTTTAATACAAAAAAAGTTATTATATTTGTCAAATAGTTATGATACATTTTAATTATACTATAAAGTTACACTTACGAAGTGTGAAATTCAAAAGTAGTTGTACTTACAAATAGTCTCACTCAAAATTTGTTGCACCTGATAAGTGTTGCACTCAAGCTTGTATATTTACGATGTATAGGAATTTATTTTAAAAACAAAATAATACATTTTTAAAATGTCTCCGTATAATCTTAAATTATGGAGAACGAAATGAATCGTGGCTATTTTCATACATTTAATTTTCGTTTTTTTAGTTTATTTTTATTTATTTTGGTTTATTTTATCACAAGTCTTCAGAATTCACGTCATTCAGCCTTGAATATATGGATAGATTAAAATCGGATCATGAATTCTTGATAATATCTTAATGTATATGACTTTTTGAAAGTTGTTTTTTGAAAAGGAATATTTTTTACATTGGAAAATCTCTGGAAGTTCACAATAATTAACAATGTTATCATAGTTCTGTAGATGTGGAGGGGATGTAAAACTCAAAATCCAACACAATCTCTTAGCGAGTCTGTAAATAAAAATATATGTACTCATAAACCTATACGAATAAAATAAATGATTAAAATATTCGTACACCATTATTTTTTACTCAAATAACAGCACTATATATATAAATATATATATATATATTATATATATATATATATATGATACGAATATGTATTCGAAACTATACGTACAATGAACGCCGTATTCGTATAACTTTTAAAATATATATTACTGTTGAATTTTATTATTGCGTAAACTCCGCAGGCTCTAATTTTATTACATTTCTTTAATATTTATGGAAGCATTTAAGTTGACAGTCGCAAAAGCATTTTAACGTTTTATTATTTATCTCGGATTCACCAAATGCATGCAAATTCAATTTAAATGTATAAAAGTTTCAATCAACTCGAGGGTAAAAAAAAAAATATATATATATATTTATAACTTTAATCTATTTGATGACTATATATTAGAGTAAGGACGTTATTGTTGTAGCATAGAATCGAAAAAAAAAAAATGTCGTCTTCTAATGTTTTATCCGTGGCCTTTTAATTCGAATCTCGTCGATACCATCACAATAATTATAAGCAAAGTCATTTAAAACCGTATTGTCCAAGGAGAATTTCGATTTCCATTTAACGTTTTCTGTTTTCTTTGAAATCTAATTAAAACTTTTTTCTTTTCACGTTTAATGGTCTTTGAAGGTTGTCTAGACGTTTAAAATACCAAAACATTGAAAAAAAAAATTATCTAACTACGATCTACTTATTTGATCATGGAATTCCAAAGTTATTCACATATATATTTTTAATTCTCTGCGTAATCACTCTGTATGTATAATGCATTCTAAAAATTATATTTCATAATAATTGTTCCTCTTGTTTGATTATCATAAATTATCGATAACAACTTTAATAAATAATTAGTCCATATATATATATATATATATAGAGCGTAAAAATTTATATATGTATATTATTTAATATAAATTAGTAATTTGCTAACAAAAACGTAAATAAAGTTAAATAAGTACAACATTTGCATTAGTCACGCATAAACTATATAGATTAAATGTCTTCATAATCCCATCTATTTAAATTTTATCGAATATAAGTTTTTCATTCTAACAATATTATTGATAGGACTTGATTTTATCAAATGAGATTGAAATTAATCAATAAAATATTTTTATTCGATAGATCTAGAGTTCACAAACTTTTCTACGTCAAACTTGATAACGTGTAATCCTTGTCTTGCTTTCTAATGTGACTTTAAAGTCGGTCGTATTCATTTATACCGTATAAAGTTAATTATAAATTGAGAGCCATTTTATCAATCGTTAATTACATTACCGTTTTCCTAATCCGAGTTTCAGATTAAACCTTGATTTAAAAAAAAAATATGGTTTCATCTAACATATTTATTCCAAATTTAAATAAACTTGGATTGCAAAACTGAAAACTTATTAATATCAAAATTAATTAATTAAAATAAGTCAGTATATATTTTGTGTTGTGAGGCATAGAGTTTAAAGGACAGGTGTGTAATCGTAGGATGGAGCAAATTTACGGCTAAACACGTTTTAGTAAAGAGAAGTGAGTTGCTGCATGAGGATCCCCGCAAATAACAGAGCCATACTCAATACCTTGTCTGACGAAATAACAATTAATGGATTTTAAAGGAGATATTCGTCCAAACTTATCCAAAGTACGTTTAATAAAACACAGAGTTTTGAGGGCTTTACAACAAATAGTGTAAATGTAGATTAAAGATTGGACAAAAAACAAAACTCAAATCTATAAATTAATTTTCAAGAGAAGAAACAGTTGTTTCATTAATGTTGTAACAATGACTGATAGGATTTCTATGGTGGGTGAAAATTATAGAATGGCATTTGAAAAATATATTAAAATATAGTCCAAGTTTGTTGGCGCAAGATAATAGATCTTTAAAGTTTAAGGTAATCTTTTCATCAATTCATACGAAGAATTCATTTCATGTCATCAGAAAAAGCAAAAATAGGTATTACTATGTCGCAACACACGCTTTGCACTATTAACAAAAACCGAAAAACGTATTGGGTTTGGGTGAATTTTCTTTAAAGAATTATAATTTAAAACATAGATGGTCTTATTTTAATTTTAACAGATCAAGAAGGGTAATAAAAATGTTAAACTACGAAAAAAAATAGCTAGGAGTATACAAATTTTTATATGCAAATATATTTATTCATATTTCTCAAGATAAAGCCTGGCTTCAAAATATCACCCTGTATTAGTAAAATAATGACAGAACACGTGTTTTTCCATTTTCATACTTATATTATATATAGCATACTAAGTATATGTAAAATATAAAGCAGTGACAAAAATACCATAGTTATATTTAGTAGGTAACTTTAAAGATGAAATTAACTTGAATGAACTTGAAGAACCCTAAGGCATTTACGGTCCCAAACTTCAAATATATTTTAAAACGAATAGACATTTTTTAAAATGAATTATATTTTATAAATTTTATTGAAACTATTTTTTTCCTTTTTGCATTAAATTATAGTTATAACATTACAGCCATAATATTTTACATATTATATGTATAATTTTTGAATTATCGTAAATTTAACATTACATTAAGAAATACCGTAAATATCTGACAAAAGGGTTTGAATACATTTTATGAAATATTATCCCATTTTCTGAAAATATTTCTATTCGTTAAAAATATATTTGAAATTTAAATTCCTTATATTTATTATAATTTTAATAAAAATTATTCTGAATTAATTAAAATTTGTATATATTACAGATAAATTAAACCGATTATAACACAGGCATTATATTTTCTAACAATATAGATCTCATAATAAAATTATATATATAAAGTACATTGAACGAATGCATGGCTCACTAAATATCTTATTTCTGTTATAATGTATAATACCTCTTTATTCTTTACTCTTTAAAACTTATTACTATGTACTTTAAGTACAGTACTTATATCTAATGCAATGGGCAGTAGAAATCGCAAGCGCTCACTGATTACTCTTCTTAATCTCGTGTAGTCGACAAAAGTATTTATTAAGTTCAACATTTTTAAAACAATTAAAATTGATAAAAAAAGAAATATATCAGAAAGGTAAATATCAATTTTAATAAAACATAATATAAAACACAATTCTAAACACTTAAAGCAAAAAATTTGATAACTTTTAATTTAGTATAACGCTAAACAACACAAAATCTATGTTTAGACTTAATTACGTTAAACGACATAAATCCCTCGATTCGAGCATTGAATAGAACATTTTGATTGTGCGCAATTTATTCATTGATGCACTTAGAGATTGGATTTGCGGATAAAGAATGAGTCTTCGATTGTTCAGATAAATGTCGGAAAATATGGAAATTAAAGGATTTCTATAGTTATTTCGCGTTTATCTAAAACGAAAACTACAACAATTTCATTATATTTGTTTTATTTCTATCTTCCGAAATTCTAATATCATTGATTTTTAACGCAATGAATCGAAATTAGAGTTGTTCACAGAAACGCGGCGAACCGAAATCGGAAACAAAACGGTGACCGATTCTTGATATTTATGACATCCGAAATGCCAAACGTTTTACCAAACGAAAATAATATACAACCACGTCACTGTCCACCAAAATACCCGCGTTTTCTGTATTATAGGCGAGATAAGTTTTTTCACCGTTTTCAATAGTTTTCGGGCAGACTTACATAATAGATAGTTTTTGCACAACATCGGTTAAAAACTGCGTGAACGTTATTTACTAAAATATATTTGCGCTCCGAATATCGGTACGGTTATATGATTATCGTAATCGGTTATTTCGAATCATTTAACGGGAACGGTAAATTGATTTATAGTGCTAAATGATCGGTTATTATGACATGGATTGTCAATTATCACCGCTATTATTTTTCCGCGTTATCACACGTCATATTTTGACAAATTTAATCGATAACAATTAAACTTATATTAACTATTTTATTTAAATAGGTTTTTTTTCGCGTTCATATTTTATACGTTATTTTTTGTATAGCATTATGGATATAACGTCTAATAAAAAAGAAACCTTCGAGGTTATTCCCTACCCAGAAGATGATTTGGGTCTTTTACTACAAGTTTTATGTTATAATCCTTACAAAGACAGTGAACAGTGGTCCATTATGCAAAACGAATTGTTAATCAACGGTGAAAAAATTTTTCACTTCAAACCATAAACCAGCGCGTTCATATTGATCAGGTATAATATTAATATATTACGCCATTTCTCGTCTGACCGAACGATGATTTTTACGGTAAAGTTTAGCGTGCGTTGTGCAAAAAAAATATCGGCAGACGGCCTACGCGTCCAACGGCTGCGGCGCTGGTCTTACAGCTTTTAACGTTCTACCGAAACGACTTTTCCGAACAAGAATTTTCTAAATATATATATATATATACACAAAGCTATGTATATACACGACGTTTAATGAAGTAAACCGAGGGAGGAGGATCTCTATAAATCTTCCGAATAAGATTAATGAGCGGGGCCGCCACCGTCTACGGGCCCGTCTCCTACGGCTTTGTCAGCGTTAAAGGCGAAATGTTTATAAACACGCCAGAGCCCAAATGCCCGTGTATACAATACATATATATATACGGTATACACGTCTCCGTGCACCAGATTATATCGAGTATAAAATATTCATTCGTTTAGCGAAATATACTATTTCTTAATAACGATTTCCCGCCGAGCGTGTACCTACTCTGTCGTTCCTGTAGCGTTTCCCGGCCAGTCCGTCGGCCTCCTCGAGAATTCCAAACACTCCGATTCGTTACAATTCCATAATGTGAAAACGTATACCGCGTGCCCGACAATATCGACAACGACACCAACGCTGTCCAGTGCGTTACATTGATGGTCGAAAAAAACCGTATTTGGACGTTCCGTGTGGGAAAATCCGAGTGATGAAAATCCAAGTGTAAGTGAAAAATTCAACGAGGACACCGCTTGTAGTTGACAACCAACGCAATCACCCATGGAGTTTATCGTTAAAAGCCGAACACTATTGAGATTAACAATTTGAGTTCAATTAAAAATAATCCCAGAACCAATCGGTTTGTAGACGCATGACAGGAGCGATGATTTTTACGTATTTTTAAGTTAATATCAATAATAATACTGATGAATAGTCTAAAAAAGAATGTTGCTTACGAAATTGTAACAAAAACTTGAAAATTGGGTTTATACTCATGTCACAAGTGCTGCGCTTTTATTCACCCATAGCGTTGCGCTAGATCACTGATTTACCTGACATGATTACGGTTGAATTTTTACACAGTCCTTAAAAAAGCAAAGAATTTACATAGCAATATTGTTAAAACCTATAAAAAATTTATCGAAACCAGAAATTTTACTGTGAAAAATTGTCAAAAAACGACAGAAATAATTGACAAAAGAACTTTTTATGAACATTAATTTAAAATAATTAAATGGTTGATCTTTGTTTGGGATATCTCTAATTTTGCCGTAACTAATATAGAATAAATGCCAATTTTTATTTTTGTCGACCTGTTAGGTTAAATGGCAAATAACAGCCATACGAAAACTCATGGAGATAATACATTAAGGGGGTTTATGGTTTTTGATAGTTCTATAGAAGGGGTATGTTAATATGTTTATTGAGATAAAAAATAAAGAATTGGAAGTAAATTTACTTTGAATATACAAGCAATTTTTTGGGTGTCTCATAGGTACCAGGGATATATATTACTATGAAAGTCGCGTGATGGTGGCGTATGACGACAGCGACGTGACGTTCTTTTTTTATAGTTCACTTTCAATCATAAGACTGATACCCGCATTCGCCGTCTTCGCCTGACCTACTGATAGTATACGAAATATATGTTCTGCAGTTTTATCACAGCTATATCATTTCTAATATTAGAGTAAATTAACCTATTACTAAATTTATAGACGTGATCATTGTCTATGCTTTGTCGACAAAGCTTTTTACAACATTTAAAAATAGTTATATATCTTTTCAAAATTAAAATTTTGTAAAAAAAGATGTCAACAAAGCATATAAAATTATTATATCTATAAATTTAGTAATATATTAACTTACTCTAATATTAGAAATGATAGAATTGTGATGAAAATTATAAACGTAAATTTCGTATGTTATCAATACTTTAGACGGAGATGGCAAATACTACCCTCTTGAACAAGAAGATTTGTTAAAATTTGTTTTAATATGTTGGTTTATGTTCTTGTCTGAATAAAACAGTTAAATAGAGATCTAATACACACTAAAATAAACCATTTGTTATTTAGGTATATATATATATATATATCAATTCCATTAACAAAATTTCTGACACTATAAAACTGACAAATACTTTTTCCAATTAACAATACAATCCATCATTAATTTCATCATTAATAAATATATCACACGAGGAAAAGTGCTTATAAAAAAAACTTTATAATGTATGTACAATTAACTTTTGGAAGGATAAAATAATTATTGTTTTAAATATACATCAAAATTATTTACAAAAATTAGTAACTATATAATTAATAACATTTATTTAAAAATTAATTAGAGTTTGATTAGATTTAACAACATAATTTCCTATTATATTTGGTTATGCCCTTATTGAAATAAATATTGTACGTAGTTACATACCATTTGTGTGATGTGGAGTAATTATAGAGGACAAAATAAAAAAATGAATATATAACGGGTAGTATAAGGGTGACCCTATTTGTAGACAAAGTAAAATAGATTGAGATGGCAAGGGCTTGTTTTAAGAAGCAATGAGACAAAATAAGTAAGAGTGGTAAAGGGAACATATGTTGAAAGAATGAGGATAAGAGGAAGACCATAAAAAAAGTGAAAGTGATATAATAGAGAATGATACAAGGTGGGTAAGGATGTAAGTAAGGAGGAAACGGGAGATAAAGACCTCTGGATGTTAAGTCCACTTCAAATATTTGGGAGAAAGGACGAAGGAGAATAAGACATATACTTAGTATAAAATCAAATATTATATAATTGTATTCAATATTTTAACCATAGTAAAAACGCTACAATAATATTCTATATTATATTATTATTAAATTTGTTATTTCTTGCGTTTTGCGTTTATCTTTTATAAGTTGGGTCAGACAGTCTTGTTTTTGTTCTCCATGTACATTTATCCATAGGTATTTTCTTATCTTATATAGGTACATATTTTTTAAAATCCACCTTATGAATGTTGATTACCACATATTTATTAGTCTACGTTACCTCTGCTTTTCATCATTAACTAACACCTGTTTATTTTTTTTAATTAAATGATCTTTTCAATTTCCCAAATTACAGTTGCCAAGAAACCCGTATTTAGGGCCCGTATTTTGTTTTAACTATTGTTTTATAACTTAGAGTAAAAGTAATTTATTTTTACTTTTGGCCCCCACCCTGTATTATAATTCTGAAAATATTTTTGTTAGTTCCTATTTATAAACTACTTCTAATATACATTATTGTAAATTTTATTATTACACATAACTTCGTAATCCTATTGGATACCCACGTTAACATTTTCAATGTAATATATATTTTTTTTAAATTGTTTTCATCCATTGCTCAAAACATTCCATCAATCTTTAACACAGTATACACATATATTTTCTGTCAACTTGATCCAACATTTCTTCAACCCACTATATATATATGCAATTTAGCTCTTCAGTCATTCCGTCGTCTGCAAAATTTTACCGAACCTAATACTCTGAAAATCTCAATCGGCTTTAAAACATAACCGCAAACTGTAACAAAATGTTTTTTTTTCATATCTCGATTGTTTCTTATCGGCAAGTTATAGGCTACCACAAACTAATCCCTCTGACGCGTATTTTCATCGTAAAATTAAATTTAAAACAAATTTATATTTTAAACGTATACCATTGTACTAATCCGGGTCACCGGGCGGCAGATTTCCGATTTTCGGCGATTATTTAATTACAAAATGCACGTCCAACAAGACCGCGGATCATCGAAGTTTCTCGATTTCGAATACGAAACTTTTTCGATAAAAGTTACGTTGTTTATGTTTTTTTTCGTTCTTCGCCGCTCGTCGTTAACACTACATGCTCAACGGCGTAGTCGTCTCACCGTCGGTCCATCGTGTACGTGATCACCACACTCGGGGTGGGGGGGGGGCCGTGGGGACAACGTGAGTTTCTTAATCAGAACGGTATTTTATGGCCGGGCGACATTAAAACTCGAACAAACTAAATCTTCGCAAACAGCGCCACATCGCTCTCGGAAACACACGACCCCGTCCGCCGCGCCGACTACTCCACACCGTCGCCGGTCCCTTTCGTGCCCCATCCTTCTGCCGTGAAAACCCTTGTCACGATCGTCCGAGTTTTGACCAGAACTGGGCCCCCGCGCGATGGCTGTGACACGCCGCACACGCCTTCAACGCCACGGTCTTCGCACACCCTGTATATATATATATATATACCTAACCTTTGTGCGAGACCCGATGGGACTTATACGGACGCAAATGTGTCCGCCAACTCAACACGTGTCACGGGCCAAAACATTATCAGTGATGTCCGCCAAAACCTATATGGCCCGTGATCATAACCAGGACCGATAAATATATCACGAAAATTACAATAAAATTTCTGACGGACATCCTAATAAATACCTACTCAGATATGCTTGTGTTTTTTTTTTTATTTACGATGCGTTTTAAAAGAAAACGAAATATTGTTCGTCTAATAAATTCTTCGTTTTCCGCTTTTACAACCGAACCGTCCAATGAATTTCCACGATATGATTTTGTTCACGCGGTAAACCGTCTCCAATTCAACGACCCTTGTAATTTTTATTTATTAGTTTTTTTTTTTTTTTTTTGCTTCCCTTTCAATTTAGTTTTCTCGTCGGACGCGTCAAAGTCCTAATGTCCGTTTTCAACACGCTGAACACCACTTTGTACTAATTGTCTTATTGAACTATCACTCTCTCTCTTTCTCTCTCTCTCTCTCTCTCTCTCTCTCTCCCCGCGAATTTCTTGCCCACTGTAGTTTTTTTTTCTCATTTGATCCCTTTATACTTGGTTATTTAAAAAATAGACGCTGAAATAGATATGAGATGTTTAAACGAATTATAAAACCATCAACTGCAAACGCTATAGTTTTATTAAGCTATAAGATATCTTTCAATGAGTTATTCAAAAATGTATTAATAATTTCTGTACTACTGGTTGTGTTATTATATCGGTATTTTAAGAGAAGCGTTTAGATTTTTCATTAATCGCTTAATTAAAAGTATTATATTGCATGAGTACAATATAGTACATTAAAAATAATCAAAAAACCAAAATAAAATAAATAAATCTCTATATATCCAGAACAGTAAAATATTAATTTAGAAAATTGTATTTGTCAAAACAGTAATGGGTACAGTATATTGTTTAATATTACAAAATTTGACTTGTGTCTATTTTACAATGACAAACAATTTGGAACTTCTACCTGTCAATATGTTCATGTATAAAGAGGATACATTTATGTAGGTTCGTTTGATATTAAATATTATTACATATCTGAATATCATACTTTCGAATTCTAAAAAAAAAAATAAAATAAAAAAATATATATTTATAGATATACCCTTGATAATGTGTGTTTATAAAAAAAATGCGTGTTTGCACAACACGTACTTGAAAGCGTAACGACTTTATTTTAAATTCACATACCTTTGAAATGCGTTCTTCCCAGTATCCAAACGACACCTAAGATGTTTTGTGATTTCTATCGATTTAGCTTTTCTTCTTCATTGCATATGTATATTCATTTACCAATACAATTTTATTTTGATTTCAACTTTAAGAAAAATTAGTTTTGACATATTTTAGTTTGATAATGATATTAGAAAAAAAATAATGAATTATTTTAAAATTCTAAATAATAATTAATTTTACATCTAAATGTGGTTTTTTTTTTATGTTTCCAGTGTTATTTTATTTTATTCAGGGCCTATTTATTTAACAAATATTTTTGTACAAATAATTATAATTTATTTATTTATCAATAAAAGCATTTGAAGCATTTATCGAAAAATACACATGTATAATGTCATACTGCAGTATTGAATATAGACAGGCATTTTTATAAAACAATTAAATCCACTGTATTCCGTATGTTGCACAAAAAATAACAAGTGCTAGTTGAATGGAAGTAAAAAGTCAACGGACTAAATCAACCAAATGTAGTTAATAATCCACAGGCCAATCCGCTAAAGGGTATACATATTACATAGATCTCTCTAGAGAGGACCCATTCAAACGGTGGTTGGTTTATAAGCTTCTATATCAGTATAATTGTCTCGAAACAAATGTTTTTTAAATTAATTATAATTTGTATAGTTTTTTTATTACGTAAAAAAATTTAAATTATCAATATTATAATTTTAGGGATATGTCAAACTATGGCTTTCACAAAATAAAACTCAAGTTTATTTGTTATTTTCCTAATACGATTTCAAATTGTATTCAAACTTCTGAACATTTACAAATCTTATTGAAACTTTAATACAAATTTTAATTGAAATTAAATATTAAACTATTTGTTATATTTTACACATTATTTACTCAATTACAAAAATATCGTTAAGAAGTAAAAATGTAATTCTTGTACGGGAATAAACAAAAAATAGTTAAAATTAGGACATTTTAATTTTAAGAGATAAATATGATTGTAAGTTTATCCTTCTAATTTCATGATGGTTAGAAATAACTCTAATTATATGCATTATTTCACATTATTTTTATATTTGGACATAATTTTGCATTTAGATTCAGTAAAATATTAACACTATTAAATACTAATAGGTGGTATCATATGTAATTTTAATTTATACTGCTTAAAAGCTGTGTACGAACCATAATCCTTAAACAACCCGTCCACGAATTAAAATGTTTCACATGCATAATATCTAACCACAATTTTAAAACGGTTAAGTATACTAGCTATCTTTTTTTTAAATGTTTAACTTTTATAATTTATTTATATTACACCTACCCGTTTTAAATAAATATAGTTAATTTTATAATCAGTAAATTAACACTTAATCGTATTTGTTGCTTACGTGTTTATTCTCATGATGTAATATTAAATATACTGAATGTCTGATTATATAATTGGCAGTAATAATCATACATTCATTAAAGCTCACTTGATAATACATTTTTAAATCCAATTATTGATGGCTGTTTAATTAGCTAAGTACGTCCACCGTCTACTTTCCTGGATTTATTTACTTTCGGAAATGTTTATTTTCGATATTATGTTTTGAACTTCCGTATTGTGTTCAAGTTCGTTCCCATATCATCTCTCGAATAGAAAAAATATAGGAAATAAGATCGATTTCGTATGTGGTCGAGAAAAGCACGTTTAAACAATACAAACACAATGTAAATGTGGCCAATTAATATAATATCACGTTCGTCATTGTCATGAGTAGGTATCATTTCATTGGTATTTATTTTTAGTGCGAAACGGATTTTTAATAATAATCGCAACGTTAACATATTATATAATACTATATTATAATGTATAAACTCGCGTGGATTTAATAAAACGCCATAACACGTAGAATTATATTTAATCCGACAGTGTGACAGTATATAGTGCGATCGGGTGCGATAGCTTGTTATAATGGTCGCCGACAATCGACGATTTTTTTTTTTTCCAAATATTTACCGGCCATTATATGGCTAAACCACGGATTATTATTTATACGGGTTTTACAGGTATTATTTTATGGGTTTTACGAGTATAATATTCCACTGGCCGTACGTACAACAGCTGATATATATTCAACGTACAACGTATGGTAATAGTGTAATAGTTCGTAATCAATTGGATTTATCGTGTACGGTTTTCGAAACAACGTGCCAAATAATTGCATTTCCCAAACGCGCATAACTACCAATATACGATTTTAACTCGATTACACGTAATCCGATTAACTTTCACGACCTCCGGCACACCGTCTCACGGTGGTGTGACCAGACCTTTTAACTTTACATTATATTTATCGTGGGTCCTTAAGGTCCTATAGGAATACGTCCTGTATAGACGATAAAAACGTCAATGACAATCGAAGAGATTTTCGTCATTTACCGTGGGAAATGCGTAAGTGTTTGGAACATATCAAGAAGAACCGGTCTCGGAATCGACTATTTTGCTAAAATTCAACTAAAGATTTAGAGAACATTTTTAGGACATAAAGTCACTCTAATATACAATAAATAACTGTATATTGTAAAATAATTATTCAGAAGAAACATACAATTTAACTATATACGCCATGAATGTGTTTGTCATATTTAAAAATTTAGAAATGTGGAAATGCACAAAAATTTGGTAAATATTTGAAACGTAAAATAAAATAAATTTATACATTTTCGTGCAATAATCCCGTTTTAATTTTGAAAAAAATCGGTTTTTTGTCCAGAAACTTTAACATTAGGAATATAAATAATAATAACAATTTAAATACAATTAATGAAGGTTTATTTTTTATGAGGGCTTTCCACTTTAATTCATTATTAAACTAAAAAGGAACTAAGTTCTAACTAACTTCAGTTATGTTAACTTATTTGTACGAGTCAATATAACAATTGAGATACACAGATATAACTTATTATCTAGTATCTTTTTGGACATACTGGTTTTTTTAGATTAAAATATTTTTAAATTTTTAAAAATCAATTGGATAATATTATTTAAAATACTGCAATGAATTTATAATAATTATTACTAAAATGAACAACAGAGGTTAACAAAATTAGTAGGTACTTATTATTTTCTTCAAAATGGAAATTGTACTTTCCTAAATATTGTTTATTAGTTATGTATATTGTTTATTATTCAACTTATATTACACGGAGATTATTATATAATATGTATATAGAGGTATTCTTGTTTTATTTATATTTTAGGGAAATAAATAATTCTTATAAAATAATATTTTTAAAAACGATAAAAATAACTTTATTTTTATACAACAATTTTGAAAATAAACATAATATGAAATCAAAATGTATCAACTATTTCAAAATTAACTAAACTTAGCTTCAATTAAAATTAGCTCGTTGTTTAAAAGTTTATATAAACAAAAATAAGTCAAGTTAATAAATTAAGTTAACAACAATTAAATATAAAAAGTTGAGTTAAAAGTTAAAATAAACTTAACTGTTAACTTATTAACTCGTTAATGCCCAGAATTAATTAATATTTTAGCGTAATTAAAACTACCAATTATATTATTTCAAACATAATATAATCCATGACTTCTATTTTTAAATTATAACCTAACTAGGCTCTCAAATATCTAATTAAGTTATAACATTTGTAATCGAATTATTGTATTATAAGAGAACATAATATAATATAAACTCTGATAAATAAAAGTACAATAAAATAGAGTAGTATCAATGAATTAAAGATTAGAAAATTTGTTTACAACTTAGCGCTTATTGGTGATTATTATATATCAACATAAAAAATATTTACGATAGTTTTGTATATATACGTTTTCAGTAAAAATTTCTTCATCGTTTCATGGATATTCAAATACATTACTGAAATAATTCTTGTCAAAAAATTGAAATAGTCATTGTGCATACCAGAGGTGCTTAACCCGTAACTCGTGGTAGATTTTAATGTTGTATTCACGTCAATTTTAAAACAATCAATAATTTATGTATTATATATTATGAGAAATGAAAAATTATATTAATTTTGGCTGCTATAAAAATTTTTTTTTGACGTCTATAATATATGTAAATGTTGGAGTATTAGTCGATGAGCTTTTTTCATTTGCTTGTTTAAAGTTGATCACTTTTTTTTTGTCAAAATATAAGACGATATTCGAAATTTTTGAATAAAGTTATAATGACGTATTTTTAATCTTATATAAAATCTTCAAGTGTTAAACCCTAAAAATAGGTCTTTTTTTACTTGAATATTCAAAATCGCTAAACACGGGCCAAAATTGTGCTTTTACCGTTTTTCGTTATTTTTTTCTTATGCGTATATCAAATAAATAAATAAATAAATAAGTAAATAAAAATTACCTTTTTAAAGTACCAACTAGATTCAATTTTTTGACCATAAACAGCTTGGGTAAGTTCGCAAGAATCGGAGATCTCTGTCTAAAAGCATTTTTGGGTTCAGACATGAAATGAAAAAAAAAAACAACACTCTAAAACTAATACACTAACTCAGAAACTAAAATATTTAAAAAATAAATCATAGTGGCCCATAAATATATGAGGATTTTATGTAATAGCCAGTTCTGAGCAGTTGTATTTGTTCTAAGTCCTGAGTTTAATTTTTGTGCTTTTATGAGACGATAGAAATATTTTGATTTGTGTATGTATAAAAAATACATAAAAAACATCCCTTGCCATACAGTGACGATTCAGTTATTCATTTACCGAGTACAAACACCATCGTTATGATGTCGTTTGCCATGTCAATGTTATCAGTTTACCTTTTTGCACACACCACTACTATACCTGTCTTCACACGACACTACGACCCAACAGTTTGCGTAATTAAACGCTGCCAGCCGACAGTCATAATAACGAGGTTTTCCCTTTAAATATCTCCCTTTGCGATAACCCTTTCCGACGACAAAGGGGGCGTGATGAGAAATTACCAGTCTTGCGAAATGATATAATGATAACTTCTCACAGTAACGCGGCGCCCCGTGTAGGCAAATTAGGTGCATTCGTACGTCTGCGGCGATAAATCTGCATTCCATTTTTCTATACAAGGTACACGTATAAGGTTATAAATTTAGTGATGAGCACATTGATAAATCATATATAAGTATAGTTAGATAAAAATAAACGATAATTGTTGTATTATTTATGTAAAGAAAAATATCACAAACTAATGTGATGGTTCTATCCAGTTAAAAATATAGAATAACTACAATTTACGTACATTTTTTTCTTGGCAATAATTTCACCGACTAAGAAAAAAAAAAAAAAGGATTCTATGTCGGTATTTTCAAATGGTTTTGGAGAGCATTTTCCAATGTATGTCATTGATAGCCTAATATTGATCGAGAATATGTATTGATTGGCTGTTATATAGATTCTAATGATTTCATTCCAATTTCAATTATTTACAGTCCACAAAAAAATCATTATTTGTGTATAAAAAATAAATAAAACTTTTTAAAAACTGCTAATGTTTAATCTTCTTACTCCGAGAACACGGTTTGTCGTTTTTTTTTTTTTTTTTTTTATACGTATCAAAGCCCAATAAACATGAACCATTTATTGAACCTTGTATGAAACCAAACCTTTAAAATGTAATATTTATATTGTGTATTTAACGTTAAATAAACATTTAAGAAACTTTAAATTTGGTTTGATCAAATGTTGCTAAACCTTTCAGTCAAAGTTATTTAAAGGTTCATACAACTTGCATGGCAAGGTTAAACTTAACCTTGTATCATAAAGTTCAAATTTAACATTGAAAGGAGTTTCCGAACTTCTCCAAACCCCCCGAAAAAAACTTTCAAACAATCCTGCATTTTTATAATATTTCCCTGTATCCTAACCTGTGTGCAAACATTAACCTCAGATATATAAAATATTTGTTATATTGAGACAGGTGTGCAGTTTAGTGCCTATGCATATCTCTGAGATGTACTGAGGCACTGTTAATATTCCTACCTATGAAGTTCCTGTATGTGATATCGGAAATCCGTGTTCTATGATTTATCATAGAAGCATAATAAAAACATAAGTACAAACATTGTAAAGGTTATAAAAATTTTTCCTCGTAGAGATCGCACAGAGTGCACAAAATGATTGTCTCCACCGGCAGAATAGGTAGCTCACAAATTTTTGCGATTTTGTCTAGTTTCCAACTACTTAACTATCTATTTATATCTAGTATTTATACGACTGACGCGGTACCGACTAAGATAACTAATCAGATAGAAGACTAGCAAATATATAAAGTATTTAAATGTGTTCTTAAACCATGGACAAGTTGTATAATTAATATTTTCCATTAGGTAAGATTATTTTAGACATTTTTCTATTTTTATTTTTTTTTAAATAAAGTTATTTTAGATTCTGAGTGACGCGCTGAATATATTGGTTTAAAATGGTATGTAGCATTATTATTGTTTTTAGTTTTTTTATGTCTGTATCCAAAAACTATATTGTTACAATTAGTAACATTTTTTTGGTAGAAAATACTTTAGAAAGTCTATTATTTTTAGATTTTTCCGAAAAGTACGTACGAAAAAACAACCAAAAACTTAAAAAGAACAATAAAGGCACGACTTAGTTAAAATAAAAATGATGTTTGTGTTGTAACTCCGTTATTTACAAGCATAAAGTCAAGAAATTTTCACCGTAAATGTATATAAACTCAATGGTAATGTAAACATTTTTTGATATTTTTTCCATATTATTAAATATTGTTTATTAAATTTAATATTAATTTTTTTTTAATAATTTTATTCAGTGATAAAAATACGTAATTTTAGATTTGTTAAAACCATTTTAAAAACTGATATACACATTTTTTAATAGCCATTTAAATTTTTTAGCATGTATTTTTTAGTATAATAATGTGTTTACACATGGTAGGAAAAATTGGTCTATAGACTGGAAATTTTCACCAAATATTTACATAAATACAAAATCAATTTTTGGCTAATTATAGTGACTTTAAATTTTGAAATTTTTTAGTCATAAAATAGTCGATTCTAGTTATAACTGACATTTATACTCATGTTATGTATACAAAAGCATTGCTCACAATCATTTCATGGAAATAAATGATTTATATTTGCTTTCTCATTCAATATATCTATTTCCAATACCCTACTGAACGAGCGAAATTCTTTCATCGTCTACTGATAGAATTTTTTATTTATTTCTACTATTATAACAGTTAAAACGATGATAAATAAAAGTTATAAACAAGAACAATATTAACAAATTTGAATTAGAATTAAGGGACAAAATAAAATAAAAGCCTTTACTACTAACGAGTGCTCTTATACGACCCGTGGTATATAATTTTATATTTCAATAATCACGTTTACGTTGAAAAATGAATATTAAATTTCCTTCGCGGATTACATCGACGGTGAAGACCGACCGTGTACACTGTTCAGTTTTAATTGATTAATAATAAATTACATAATAGTTAATAAATATTAAATTGAAACGCTCGTGGATATTGCTATACACGCAACATTTTCAGTGTCAATTATTTTTTATGTCAAAAACTCCACCGGGGGTCGGGGTAGGAGCCATTTAACGTTCATTGATATCTTATTACCTATAATGTCATATTTTCCATAAAAAAGTGCAACTTTAAAAAAGTTAGCTAATCCCACATTAGGAACAATAAAATGAACTAACTTAACGTTAGCTGAATTTTACGAAATAACTATACTCCTAGAATCCCTATAACAGCTTTACAGATGTATACATATCAATAATGGATATATCGACAAAAATACTGGTATTACATTATTAACAATATTTACAAATAAATAAATTTATACTAATACTATTATTAATAAATACGTATTACATTAAATATTAAATTTTGTACCTACTTATCTATTTCATTAAATTAAATTATGCGTTTTACAATACCATTTTCCGTATTAAGAATTTAAATTTGATTCACAGAATAGATATAGGTAAAATACCTCTATATACTATGATTTTTATATCTCATACTAATAAATTTAAAATCGTACGACTTCCGTGGCATTTTTCACAATTTCGATTAAATTTATATTGATACGTTCGGCAAACTTCTGGCAATTAATATATCCTATTCGTCGGAAACACTTCAGGAGTGAACGACTATCTTCTAGAAAGCTAGCCCCAGTGTCCGCCGTAGACGGAATATTTTTAAAATTAATTACTTAACAATAATTTTTCCGATAAAATACATAACCCGATGTATACAAATTGCAAAAGTAATTCTACTAATGATAGGTGTTGTACTCAATGAAATTTAAACTTACCAAGTGTCACACTGATTCGGAGTTTCAAATTAAACGTTCCGCACTTGAAAGTTATTGAACTTACAAATAGTCTCACATAAAAGGAGTTTCACTTACAAGGAATTGCACCCGATAAGTGTTGCACTTAAGCTAGTTACATAATATTGTATTATTAATAATAATTTATTCATTATTCAGTTAATATTGAATATTTATTGGATATATAAACTTAAAATTTTCACCAAATACGTATATTACCTAACACATTATGAAGACATAACCATTTTTGAAATTTTTTCCTCAATTTCGATCAATTTATAGCAAATTTTCAATTTTGAGACATTTAATTATTTTTTGAATATGTTAATAGTATAATCTACAATAATTGTCAAGTATATTCAACGAAGCTTCACCCACAATTATTTTTTTAGGAATTAATGTTTGTTATCATTGCTTCATTTATCATCATTATCCAACCCAACGCACGAAGTTCTTTCCAGCTATTTTATTTTGGTATCAATAATCAAAAAGTGCACAATAAGAAAAATCTTTGATAAATATACAGGCTGATCATAAGTTAATTTTAAAGGCTAAGTAATTCTATAAAATAATTCTAAGATGAAGAAAATTTTGTTTATTTAGCCCTCACATTAAAAATGTAAATAATTATTATAGTTTTTTCAAACGGTCTATTATGTATACTTGCGTTCGTTAAATTGTATCAACTATTTCAACCAGAGCTTCCTACTTCTCATAACCGGTTACCGTTTAGAAGCCACTCCTAATATTTAAAAGAGTTAATAACAATTTAAATATGTTTTTGAAAAACCTCTGCCTTTTGATCCCGGAATATTTATTAGATTAGGTATTAATTATTTAGAAAATAAATCATACGATATAGTTGACTTTGTCGTAATCACAAATAATACAGTTAAAAAGAAATCATAATAATTATAAAACAATAGCAGTAAACAACGATTTTTCCACAATTGTACCTGCTATCACTTCAATATGACAATTGAGGGAACGTAATAATAATAATAAATAAAATTCACGACCGTTTTTAAGTTTTCGTCATCTTAAATTTAATTTTATTACACCAGCTATTACAACATGACCATCAGCTGATAATTTAAATAATTGTGAATGACACGTTTTTCAGTTAAAATAATAATAATAATAATAATAATAATAATAATAATAACGACTTGATGGTTATTAATGTTGTATGGACTTTATAACGTGAAACTAATTGGATAACGCGGGGTGTTCTTTTTGCGCGCTTAAAATAATTAAAGAGGTATTGTTATAAATATTACTTTATTATATTATTATTATATACTACGGTACATATTTGCATTCTAAATACAAACTAAGTTATCACAACTGACATATAATAATAAACCCACGTTTTATTAATGAATATCATAAATCTACTGACGGGTATACAGTATCAAATTTCAATTTATATATTTTGAATATCTAACGCGATTCCCAATAAGTCAGTTTGTATACCATAAACACTAAACAAATTACCTATAAAAAAAAGAGCCAAATTCAAGGATCCAGAATAAGTTAAATCATTTTAACTGATCCTTTGAATTGTGTTTGTTTTTTTTTTCAAAATTCATAATTTTGTAATCTAACCGATTGTTGTAATGCATTTTCAAACAGGCAATAGCCACATTTTGACATAGTTGAAATATTTATTTTATCATTCAACACTTATTTAATATTTCGTGGACGTTTAGATACAGTTTACAAATCATGTTCTAATCAGAATCGATAAATATAGTTAATTAAAACCGGTATTAATTGTGATATTAGGTATAAAAACTAAATCGTTTAAAGAATAAACAATTTAGAAAAGCCCACTCTGTGAGCATACTAAATTTCTAATCTTGAAAATATTATAAAACAAAATGAATAAAATGTAACTCTATAATAACCAAATTGACATTTTGCCACGCAACTATGTAAGTAATGATAATATTATAAAACGAATAATACTATTGCTTTAGTAATCAAATAAATAATAATTAGATGGACAGAGACTCGGACTGATAGACAGATGGACGGACGTTCAAAATGTGATATTAGAGGTCTAAACTTATGTTTAGAAACCTTAAAATGAATGTGTACACTCGAGACAAATTTGTGTCGTTTTTAATTAAGAGAATTCCACACGCCCGTTTTCAAGGGGTTTTGTATAGGCAATTGGGCATAGTGTTGTACATTTTTAAGAACAATGAAAATCTTACAATTAAACAATATTTTAATATATTTTAAAAGCAGTTTAAAAATATTCTCGTGTTAGTAACTTTTTTACCACATATTATGTAAATATGATATTTCTAATAGTACAACATAAACTATATGACCGTACATACACCAGCG
This sequence comes from Pemphigus obesinymphae, assembly GCA_025469235.1. NCBI lineage: Eukaryota > Metazoa > Arthropoda > Insecta > Hemiptera > Aphididae > Pemphigus > Pemphigus obesinymphae. The sequence goes on from JAIPRL010002479.1 coordinate 49,039, forward strand.
TTTTATTAATTTTACCGTGTTCTATAAACTGTCGAAAACCATGAAAAATCTTATTTTTGAACATTGTGTATAAACTACAATTTTCTATAAAATTTAAAAATTTGGATCTCGTATATAGTTTATGTCATCATCTTTATATTGCTATTAAAATCTTTAGCATACCTACTATATATTTATACAATATGTACTATTGGAAGTGCGTGAATATGTTTTTCGCCATGTTTTGAAAGTGTGTAGCATCCTCCTAACCTAAAAAAAAATGTCAATATGATTATACATAACAGTGTATTATGTCATATTTCTTTTAAATCATTTATTACACTTAAGTATTCAAAATGTCATTAAATCGAGTTTATTTAGGTACTTTACGTACACCATACGAGTACATAACAAAGTAAAAAAGACCTATAGTGTGTGCGGCTAGAAATAGAAGCCACCCTTTCTCCTCAGTGTATACCTAGTGTATTATATGTTATAATAAAATTGACGTTTTAAATTTTAATTATTTTTAATTTAAAATTGATATTTTTAGTTACAAAGAGTATTTTTTGTTACATTTTATATTATCCATACAGGTATACTCGTACATATATTATGTATAATATATTTGTATTCGTTTTCTATTTTCTGTCTTCTTTTAATTCCACCGGATTTCATTTTTAAAACAACTTGTGTTAAAAAAAAAATCAAAAACCACTCTGATATATTATATAATATATATATATATATTATATACATTATAATTAGAGTAGAATTTCAAGAAATCACCTAAGTACATAATGTTATAGTACAAACATATTATTATTTATTTTATTTAAAATAGAGAAAACTTTTTTTCTTTTATATCCAAAAGAAGATAGGTTCATGCACACCCAAAATATGCTAAAATATAACATATATTTTTTAGGCTTTACGAACCATTTAGGCTCTTAGTCGCAAAAACTACTTCCTTCCATTATTTTCTGTCATATATGCCTCTTCCCAGTTCGCTGTAATTTCTACTAAAAATTCATCGACGCCGCCCTTCTATCTTTTCCACGGTCTATCCTTTGGTTCCTTTCTCCTTACCAAAAATGTCATTGCTCTTTTCAGCATACTTCCATCAGCTTGCCACACATGGCCTGCACATTTTATCCTTGTCCTTCTGATGAATTGTACCACATGTTCTCTTTTGTAGAGCTAGTATAGTTGGACATTATCTCTTATTTCCTATTTTTGTTCTGTATTGTTAAATACAGATTCATAAATTTTTCTAAGAACTTTGCTCTCAAATAGACGTAGTTTTTTATTATCACCTCTCATCGTTGCAATACATATTATGCTAATACAGGTCGGATGTAACTTATATATTGATTTTATTTTGTTTTTTTTTTTGACAAGTACTTGGATTTAAAGACAGTTTTCAGTGCACTGATAACATGACATATAATTTTAGAAAAACTTTTATTAATTTGACTAATATTTTTAGTTTGGAATTTATGTGTAAAGTATGTTACATTTAAAGAAATATGTTTTTTAGCTGCTTGTCCTAAAAATACAATTATTTTGTAGAGTTTTATATTTAAAAATTTGCATTAGACATTTATGAGCTCAGAAATATTATTATTATAACTCATTTTCAGTGTTTATAAAATATTTTAAAATTAATTAAAGTGTGAAATAATGCTATTGTAACGACATTAACTAATTGTTATAAACTCGCGAACGCCTGATTATTATGATTATTATGAACCTTTTAATATTGCCCTTGTAATTTTTAATATTTTAAATAAAGATCAAACCTGTCAAAAAGTATTATTAACATTATGAAATACATTTATTCGAAAAGTACAGGAAATTATCTAACCATTTGTATTTACTCGCATTTATTTTAAATCACATTTCATATCATTATGGTTTAATATTCACAATTTTGTATTATATTAAATACTTTTATACACTGTTTTTTATGTTTCTTCGATATAAACTCAAACTATAGCTTTAATTGTTTTACTCTTGTGGTACAAAACTTACTTTTTATACACGATCGTTTTTTTTAATAACATTTTGGATAAATGATAATTTTAATGGAAGTGCATTTACATTTATCTATTATCTATAATTATCTATATTTCAGTATTAAATACACAATTGAGAAGTTTATATATATATATATATGTATTATATGTGATTTATAAAATTTCAAGCCAATTTCAATGAGTTGCGTGGTGAGTTATAAAATATACAGTTAAGGTTGTACAATACATTATATTATTGGATTACTCTCCAAGAAGTTTATGGCACGTGTTCCACAAATATTCTTCTCTATGATACTGTCCTATATTTATCAGTTATTATCAGTTAAACTATATTATCTCTATGAATTATTGATCAGTTGATAATATTTATTAAATATTGATAGTCTAAAATAGTTATCATTTTCAAAACTATAAGCGGATAAAGTTTTTGGCCAAAGAGATTTTGATGATAAATTCAAAGTCTACTGAATTTTGATTTTGTTTCATTGCTTCTTTTCCTACATTATATGATTTGGAGTATTGATAAAATACTATATTTAATAATTTTTGATTTATATTTACAAAATCAATTTTCAATTATTCATGACAATTGTGACCACATTAGTATAAATTACATATACTTATATAGAAAAATGATAATAATATTAATGATTGGTATATAAAGATGTACATAAATAAATACGACCAATTGACTTCATACAACTATAATAATATATGATATCAACAAGATAATAACACCTACAAGCAAATACGTTTGTGAGTAAATGTATATTATAATTATTTTTATAAATCATATGTTATAAATATTTAATAATAATTTTACGTTTTTATAGTCAACGTTACATAAAAGTTTAAACTATAAATCATAATTTAATTTATAAAAAGGAAAAATCCAAAAACTAGTAATTGTTTAAATATTAGGGCTGCACTCGAAAAAGGAAGAATAAATTAACAAACTTGAATTTCTTTTGCGTAGTTAATTATGGATTGAGTGCATATGAATTCATAATAAAACCACAAAAGTTCAAAATTACTGTTCTATAGTAGAATTAAAATACACAAGGGTATAACGTAAATCATTCCGAATATTATTAAAAAGTAGATATTACGAGTATATAAATGAAACGTAACGTATATGGTCCCAAAAAATTCGAGTATGCTAATTATTCATTCAGGTATAGCGTATATGGCTGTCAACGCAAGCAGTGTTGTAAACTCTAAAGTATTCCATCGAAAATACTTAATGACTTTTATGGGTATTAAATATGTTTTATAAATAGCTTTTATTAAGTAATTTTTACAAGTATTATTTCAAACGAATTTATTTGTATTTAAAACTTTCGCTGTTTAGTGACAAAATATAATTATAATTACGATTATACAACTAAAAAATCGGAGTTTGAATCTATATGGTATTAAATTGACTTTTTGGACTCGGGCGTCAGTTGTTGTATTAAAATTATAGGGTAAAAAATATTTCGACTGCAGAGAATACAGGGGATAAAACATTGGAAGTAAAAGACGGATAAGAACAATATAGTGATAAAACCACATAGATACTGTTTATATTACATGAAATTCTGTCCAAAATTAATTTAATAGAGACGTTTAGCATAGATCAATTTGTCAATCTGTAACAGTATCATAATCTTTGTCTTAATAACCATGATGTAAATGTATCAATGTTAATAAATAAAACAATTTATCTTTAAAAGCTATTTTTAAAAATATTTTTAAATTGTGTATCGTTATCATACTATGATAAATTATAATTATTATAATCAAAGTTAACGCGTTAATGAGCCTTGGGTTTTTTAATTTTTAATTAAGTTTCCTAACAGGTATTACGAAATTTGGATTTTAGAAATTTTAAAAAAATATTCATTATTATTATACGAGTATATATAACGGAGAAAATTACTTAAATTAAAAACTAAACATCTTAGAAGTTAAACACAAATAGATAGGTATTTACTTTATAAATATAGTAAATAATATATTACGTATTTGCATATATATATTTATTATTAATAAACTTGTAGATGCCAAATTGATAATATAATTATATATATATATATTATATTGTTTTTACGGAATACAGGTAAATTTCATAAAAATGTTTGTCATGTTTTGAAATGGGTTTAAGTATCGTTTTGAAAAAATCTGCCCTCGTGTAAAAATATAACCAGTAAAACCTATATAATTTTGTGTTGACTTTTAATAAAATAATTTAATAATTTGATTAAATGATAATTATTTTTTTTTATTAATTACGATTTAACTATTATGTGAAAATAAAAAATTAGACAATTACGATTTAAGAGTTATTTATTATTCTTGATTTATACTGTAGTTTATAGATTGGCTTCGATAATAGAAAAAAATGAGAGAAAATAGAATAAGAATGCTCAAACATATTAATTCAAGGAAAGATGAAACCAGTAAGTATAGTAAGATGAATAATGGAAATTTATGTAGAATATAATATCGATGAAAAGACAAAGACCAAAAAAAAAAAATGATTATATGTAGTATATAGTGATATAAAAACGATTGATGTAAAGGTAGAGGATGCGGGAGAATGAATTAAGTTGGATATTTTTTATAATATCTATTAAAGTAATAAAAAATCGGTCTTCGGTCAGAATAGTGTAATAGTATTATTTTAAATGCGATATCAAAGAAAAATTATTGTATTCAAAATACGATTTTGATCGAAATTCAGTTTAGTATATATGAAAAAAAAAACCCCGGTCAGTAGGGAGTGGAAGCTCTTTGTTCGTTGTATAGGATAATGGTGGTGGAATATATTGAATTCAATAGCAATGATAAATCTTTTTTTTCTAAAAAAACAATTCTGAACGAAACTTCGGTGAATATACTTGATAATTACTACAGATTATACTATAAATATATATTTATGATAATATTATATAACATGATGTACAAAAAAAGTTGAAAAAACCGCAAAGAATTTACTTAAAAGTAAAGTGATTCGAACCGAAGACCCCAAGAGACAACACACTCAGCTACCACTAAACTACATAGACCACTGTTTTAAAACATAAAAAAATATACTTCTTAAACGAATATAAGATAATCGTTAAATTTCAATTTAGTAAAACTTTAAAACCAAGTCCGACCGCCAAATTTAAACTTCACCGTTATTTTTTTAAATATATAATATATATATATATATATATATAGGTATATAAAATACATATTTTACAAAAAAAAAAAATCAAAAATTTGAATTATTCTGTAAAATAGAAAAGTTATAGATAATATTATGATAATCATTTTATTAATATTGGAATTTGATTGGAATTCAAATATTTACATTTTAATGTTTATTAAATATTGTATAAATATTTCAGTTTCTATATTTAAAACGAAATATTTAATAAACATTTATTTAAACATGTATTTTATATGTTTATTTAATACTCTTAAATGTTTAATTATTAATTTTTCTTAATTGAAAACTATAAAATTGAATTTCATATTATAATTTAATATTAAATAAATATGAAAAGATACATTAAATAAAAGACTTATTAATATGAATTATAATTTTATTAAAATAATTCAATGTTTATTTCGTATTATTTCTCGTTGGCTATAAACTTATTTTGAGTTTCGGCTGTTTAAAATACAATATATTTATAATATCTTCCACAGATGCGTATTCAAAATTAAATTTCGGGGAAGGGGAGGAGGTTATAGAATCAGGTCATTTAATAAATGTACTTGAACTAATGATTTATGTATATTAATTCATGTTCATAATAATTATTATTTCGTATATGTGAAATCCGTCGTTTATCTGTTTAAAAAATACGTAGATACCTATAATGTAGTATTGGCCGTCAAATGTTCTATTTAGGTAAATATAGGTAGTTTAATCTTTAGACAAATGAACTATAAACTGGTATAGTAAAATCCCCACCCAAAACCGACCTAATGTGTAAAAGTATATCGTATGGATACAATAACACAATATAGATGCGATATGAAGTTTCCAATGCGTGCCTAACCATTATCATATGGAATATAAAGTATAAATTACTTATAATTGTAAAAGAACTTTATTAATTATATATACTCAACGAATAAATCGAATATTTTGTTTATTGAAACTGTACATTATATTTATTTAAATTGATTTTATATATAATTGATAGCCATTCTGTAGTAATGATAAGAAACTTTACCCTTACGCTGCCGTTTTATTTTTATGATAACAACAGAAGCTATATTCAATAACCTTGTATATTTCAACCATGAATCAATGCATATAAATATATATACCTAATATATAGCGGAATTAACGGTACTCACTTCAAGACGGGTCCTTAGTTTTACGTTCGATGATAATTTCAAGGCCTGTCTTCAGTTTTTGTAAACAAACTGTTATCACCTTAAGTGACATTTCTATAATGTCCTATGATAATAATGTTCAAACTGCTTCAGCCATCAAGTATTGACGCACAATCTCTTACTGTATAACATGCGAACTCCGAATAGACGGTTTTTCGTGGAAGAGAAAACTTTACACTTTTTATATTTAATTCCACTGACCGTTTTCCATACCGGTGGCCACGTGGGTATTTTCTTTTCAGTTTTTATCGCTGCCGTGCTTTAGATTTAAAACATTTCCGTTTTCCGTTCGTCCGTATTTTGATTTTTCCGAAGACTCGAAGTTTAGGTACATATCGTATAAGCTCTGTATTCACTCTACAGATCGCATGGAAAAAACCGTTCCGTCGTCCGTTTCTTATCGCTTCAGCGTTCGTTGCGCCGTCGTCTTATCACCCCGAAAACCCAAAATTGGTGTTTTCCGATGTTTAACGATTTCGTGGAGACCGTGTTCGGATTTTCCGGACGTTATAACGCCCGTTTGAATATTTCTTTGTCTGCGATTCGTCCCTGTATGACCATGACGATCCTTCTCAATATGTGAATGTATCTACAACATTCTGAGTCGAAATACGGTACTGTCCGTTATCTGAATCGTTTAAATTCGAGATATTTCGACTAACTTATCATCAATCGATAGCTATCGATTAAATAGCTTAGTTGTATAAGGTGTCGATTTTCAAATCAAATTTTGATACGGATCCACCGGTTCACATTTCACTATGCCGATCTGTTTTTTTTTTTTTTGTGTTTTTTTTTCTCGTTCTTGGCGTCCGCGGAGATAACGAATGTTCAATTTTTATTCGAAGTATGCGATATGTGAATTTTTTTTATTGTTCAAACTTATACGATTAAGTATGTATCATTATATTTTTTTCTGTTTTATAATTTGTAACAAAGTAGGTTTTGAATTACGTATATATTCACATAGTAGGTACTTTTACTATATTTTTTTATATCTCATGGTAATTAATTTCAAATCGTCGGAATTTCGTAGTATTTTTCACGATTTTAATTATACTTATATTAATACGTTCGGGTGAACTTTTATCGGGAGGACTTTCAAATTTGTCCACATATATAAAAATTCGGAGAACGAAAAATCCTACCGAATTTACATATGTAAAGTATGTTACCTAATATATTATATTATTGTGGTATTTTTAAAAATGTTCATTAAATATAATTGATGTTTGTTGTGTGAAACCCTTTACACTCTTCTCATAAAAATCTGAGAATACTCAGATGTTCGATGCATTTTTGAATTACCTATTTACTTTGTCAACCTACAACAAAAACACTTTATGTATGAAAGACTATCTTCTAGAAAACGAACGCTTATTTGTGCTGCAGTCGAAATGTTTTTTAAATTAATAATTAACATTATTATTTCCTAAAAAATTTCAGTCACCGGATATTCTGGATCCCGATAATATATATATAATATGAGATTTAAGAAATTAAACTAAAAAGCAATTTCACTTTTGTGGTGTTTCACTCAAAAAAAGTTACACTTACAAGGTATCACACCCAAATGGGGTTATAAATTCAAGCTTTTGCACTCAAAAGGTGTTGATCTTATAAGTAGTCTCACTTATAAGATCTGGCACCCGGTAGGTATTGAACTCAAGCTAGTATAATATAGTATCAATACTAATACTGCATGAATAAATATTTTTGGTTCAAAATATATTTATATAACATTGTATAATTATATAAAAGTCTTTTATAAATGGAAATTAAATATTTATTAAACTTTTGCCATTTATTCATTCAAATATTTATTAAACATTCAATAAATATTTTCATGTTGTGTGGGAAATGACTCAAAATTGAAAATTGCTATTAATGGCCCAATAATGGGTAAGCATTTTCAAAAAATATGTTTGCCTTTATAATGTACATACATACGTTTTTGGTAAACATTTCAAGTTTATAGATCTATTATATCCCCGAAATTCGAACACATTTCATACCAAAATAATACGAAATATCGAATAAAAAAATAAATTATTATCGAAAAAAAATGAAATAGCTATTAAAAATTATTGTAAAGACCTATTTTTGAATTTTGTAGCTAGAATGATGTAAATTTAATACTGAATTAAATTTGCAAATCTTAAAACCTAAAATTAAGACTATTATGAATTAAATGACTCAAAACTGAAAATTACTATAAATAGCTTAAAAATGGGGAAAAAAATTCTAAAGTGTTTACCTTTATAATGTACTAATATACGTATTTGGTGACAATTTCAAGTTGATATATCCATTATATAACAAAATTCAAACACATTTCATACGGATATATCGAAAAAATTAAATAAGTATTCAAAAAAAAATTTAAATGTCTATTTAATAATATTGTACGTACCGATTTTTATAATTTTTTATACATAGTTAGAATTTCATATTTTTAATACTGCATTAAATTTTTAGGTTTTAAAATTTTAAATTAGGTCTATTATGAATTAAATTTCTCAAATTTGCATATTGCTATAAATAATCTAAAAATAGGTAAAAATTATCAAAAAAATGTTTTGTAATAATATTTTGCTGTTTTAATTATTATATTTTCAGCACAGTTATGAAGAATTATATCAAAAACGTGTTACCGATTTTTGGATAGTTTTTTCTATCGTTTATAGTTTATCGAAAAAATGGAAATTTCAAGAAATTACCTGTTTAATATACCAACTAGATGAAATTTTTTATCGTAAACTGAGTAAGCTTATAAAGATCTAAATACTCCTTCTGGTTAAGATTTTGTGCATAGACATGAAAAAAAAAACATCATTCTAAAACCAATACATTCCTTGCTTCGCTAAGAGTCTAAAATGTAACTATGACAAATTTATTTGTTCTTTTCTCATTTTTTTTAAACTTACAAAATATTTCCATTTTTAAAAAGGGTTATTCTATATGCTTATGAAAACTATTTGAAAAACAAAAATGAAATTTTTATTGTAAAACTGAAAATAATTTTCTATAAAAAAAAGCTCTTTTCTCTAAAAATTCTACTAGACTACTATTTGTTATTCTAATTTATTTCCCGACTAATATTATAAAAATGTATAAGCATTTACACATATTGCATAGTAATATTTTGTAAATAAATCTTATAATTATAAAATATATTTGTATTTTAATAAAAAAAAAAAAAAAATACTTTTATTGACAAATATTCTGAATATTCTATTGTAAAAGATATAAACTATATTACTATTATTCATACGTTTATAAATGTATGAAGATAGAAATACAAATTTAAATTTTGGATGAGGACGAATATTCTGGCTACGTAGTTTAGTTAATATTAAATTTTATCATTCAAGATTTCAGATTTATGGAATATCTTAAATCCGAAATAATATATTTTACACTTAAAATATTTGTTTAAAAACTCCTTTATAGTCTATATAGGTCATAAGTATTAAGTATAATAATTAATAATATAAATATTTTGGTGTTGAGTTACTTGTAGAATTATTTATAAATATAAATAAATACCCAGTTTCTACAAAAAGAATTTGTTTTTATTTAACAAATACGTATTTCGAAATCA
>JAIPRL010002480.1:0-58938 GCA_025469235.1 Pemphigus obesinymphae
AATTAATATATAATTTATACATTTTTATTTTTATTTTTTAATCATCACCATTAAAAATGTATGCGGCCCGCAAGTAATTTTCAAAATTATTATTTGGCCCTTTCTAAAATCCTAGTGAGGACCGCTGCACTACATGGATCACACCATGGACGGACGATACCCCCCACGTGTTGTCATTCGAATTACGGATTATTTTTTTGCCCAAAATTATCCTGTTAGATTGGCTACACCCTAATTTTCTATTTTTGTGTACGCCCATCCTGCACAAAGTTTCCAATATTGAGCGAAGGGTTTTTTTTCTTTTTTGGCCACTTTTTTTCCACGTACTCGAGTTCTACGTGCTCGAAAGTCATATGTTATGTATATAAACTATTATAAAGTCAAGTTTTATTAAAAAAAATACCAGTTTTATAGAAGTTGTAAATTATATAAATATCATTTGTCAAAAAAAAAAAAAACTTACATATTATATATATATATATTAATACTGGTAGCTTATAACGCCCACGACCTAGGTTATAAATAGGGAATAAATTAGTATCAAAATTTAACATTTAAAGTAATAAGCGTGTAAATTTAATCAAAAACAGTCATACATAAAACATTAAATAACATAATGTCTTTAATATTGGTATATACTATAAATTCTTAAGTCGGGAAGTTTTGCTGTAGTACACACACACACAAATATATATTATATATAGGTACCTATCGATAACTTTTATGACAAATTATATTATATGAAATAATTTTTATGACATAGGACTTTTACAAGAGTCGACTTTATGAAACTCGACAATATAATAACTCACGGACTTTCGCGAACACTTTATACCTATTATATTTTCCACGCATGATGTTTCCACCCCAATCTGTACTATTCGCGTTCAATATTGAACTTAAAAGTATAAGACAAATTGCTTAACTTTTGTCTATATTTTTCTCGTCTTCCGACTTTTGTATTTTCAAATCAATCCACTGTCCATCGTGCACGCATTCATTGTCCGCACGCCCGTACCTAAACACCACTGTTCATAATGGGGTGTAGCAAAATCCATGGAACGGTCATCCTGGGGAATGATTAAAACATCTAGCGAGGATGCAATATTTACAAGAAATTTTATAATCCTTTCGTCCTTTCGATTAAATTAAGATAAAGATAGGTATCTTTATTATATTTACCTATTCATGGCGTTTTCCTGGATTATATTTATCTCATTTGTAATTATATTAGTTTGTAGTTTTATTTGTTTTATTTCGCATTAGAATGTTCATTGGAACTCGCACTCTTTTTATACAAGTTTTTCTATAAAGAAATTATAAAAACGTCTCGCTGTATTATTATATAATTACTCCATCGTACCTTTAAGGAGTATATAATATGATGTATATTTTCTTGGTGACTAATTAAATGTCCTGTATCATTTTGAATTGTTATCTTTTGATTTTTTCCAAAAGTAAAGTACTTGCTCGTTCTTTCCATTCAACATATCCTCTATAGAATGGCATAGTGTACATATCTCTCCAACGCAACATTCTTGCAGGTTGTCTGTAATTTTTTTCAGCTTTATACACGACGTGCTTGTCAGTATGAAAAATAATCGTTCATTTTTCCAAGTCATGAAAAATAAAGAAAATCAAATAAATTAAAAACAATAATTTTCTATGTGTAAATTTCTAGATTAAGCATAAATTTTGAAAAATTTTAATCTCTTAAAATTGATCGAGAGTTGTAAAGCGTGCATAATGTAATTTTCACCCCTGATATTATATTCGAATAGTTTTATTTAAATATCGAATACATTATATATATATATAATTATTATTATTTTATTGTATTTTGGGGAACGATTTGTTGTCTACCGATCAAAATGAGAGAAATATTATAATATTATATACCAACTTCACTGCTACTGCAGAGAGTAGGTTCCAGCAGCTGTATAGAAATATTTTTAACTATACTACTCTAAAAATGTAATAAGGAATTTCTTGACAAACGTTGGATATCCAAAGAGTCCTTTTGTCAAATGTTATGGATTTTAATTAATATGATTTATGAAACTCAATAATAATGAACAAATAAAAATATGTTTTTTCTTTTATATTTTTCTTTTGAATTAGTTACTCACTACTTTACAAAACTTTACTTGTTAAAAATATTTTACTAAATACAATACGTTTTGATATAACGAAGACAACTAATACTATACTACAATATACCATAACAGTTATTACCATGGTCGATTATAATATAGATTTTAATTAACCATGATTTGTGCAACATTTGAAATTTTGGCGACTAGTGATATCACAATTGAAACAATATAAAATGAAAGAATAGTATCAAGACCATAAAATAAAAATATCGTTGTATAATTAGGTTATTTATATCATCCATCTTAAATCTAAAATCTTAAATCTATGGTTAACATATAAATGTATATGGTCGAAAAATATATGAATAGATACTAAATACACCTTGTAACATACATTGTTACATTGACTTGGAAAAAGTTTAGCTAAGCCAGTAGCTAGTGGCCAGTTCCAGTCTTCAACAAAATATTTAAATTATGTTAAGAACACTTAATAATTTATATAAATTGTCTGATAATGCAGTAATATTAATATTAAAGGTATTGAATTATTCCTTATAAGATTTTCATTTGTTTTATGGATTTCTTTTCTTTTTTCTTTACATATTAGATATATACCTATTTAATATATAGCTTGTTATGTATCTGTTACTATTGTACCAAATAGTAATTAGCTTGTTGTACTCGTAGTATCCATGAATTAAATTTACTTCGATATCTAATATTATATGGCACTTATATTCATATACTTAAAACATAATTATGATTTTTTTTATAAGTATAGTGAATTTAAGGGGTATTACTGTCTTCTAACAAAACAAATATATTTAATATAAAAAGTTCCATCAAAGTATGGATTTATAATGTATACCTTTAAAAGTGATGGATGTACATTGTACATAGGTAGGTAAATATATATTACATAACATATTTTATATTATTAATTAATGTTTTAAAAAGATTATTTGTTTTGTTCAAACAGCTATAGGACATTCAGATTAGTGTATTATAAGTATAAAATTATTTTAAGACTACGGGTAATTATATTTATATCCGTATAGGTATACATCATACTATATTTCTTTCTATATACCTAGTTAGTCAAATGAAGTAGAAATGTATATATAATGTATTCCTATAATATATATTCAAATTTTAGTAATCACCGATTTCTAAATTTACTAAGCATTATTTGATATTGTATGATTATTATTTTATTTTATTTCACTGTATTACTATGCCATATCATTGTTTAATATTATGTTACTATTGTATAGAGGATTCTAATATACAAGAATTAAATAAAAGTTCTTCCAATATTTTGTTGTTTTTAAAAACCAAAATAGGAACTAAACTCTAAATGAAATATATAATATTAAATGTATACTTGACAGTAATGAAAATGTACTTATACTAAATTAAGCTCTTCTAAATATATATTATATTTTATAATATAGAGAATGCTGTACTAGGTATATCAAATTTTCAAATCAAAATTAATTTTTTTTCTAATTGTATATCTAATTTTAAACATACTGAATAACATCACTAATTATGTATAGTACAACGTCTGCCTAGAATCATTTTTTCGATTGCAATGATTTATGGTTGCTTTCAAATGTAGTACATTCACTAAAAGTATCCCCTATCCGATAAGCCAAGTACCCCTAAACACCTACTGACACCCGATGAGCGAAGAGCACCTTTTTATATACGAGACCCATTTAAATTCTGAGACTTTTACCTTATAAGAGCGATATATTTAAGGTTGAGGTTATTTCGTGATATTTTCGTAAAAATATGGTTCAAAAAAATGGTTTTAACGTACAATTTTCAAAACATACTTTTTTAATAATGTTTTCATTAAAATAAAATTCTAGGTGGATAATTTGAAATGTTTATTTCGAAAAAATGCCATTTTTAATATTTTCAGCCAGTGATATCCATAATCATGGGTATATTATTAAATGTATAAAATATGTTAGTAGACTGTTTCTGTATCATTTTGTTTTTCGAAAGGGTCAACGAATTTTTTACAAACATTTTGCTTTTTGTTCTGTCCTTTCTTTTTCTCATTTTGATCCTTAATATTTTGGTATCTCTGGACTTAACGATGTCATCGTCATAATGTTATGCTACAGACACGCCGGCGTATCGGGGTGAATTCTATATATTCGAAAGGGATGCGTGTAATATGCGGTATATATAATACAATATGCTTTCAATGGGTCTCCGGAGAATAGAACGAAGAACCTATGGTGTATATATTTTTGTGAATACAACCGGGTAAATTATATTAGATATTATTACGCTTATTATACAGAGAAATGATGCGGTTTTTGAGGCAGGGTAGCGCGAAGTTTAGTCATATATTTATATATATATATATATATGGGATTAAATGGAGAATATATACAAATGCATATGAAACATGGCCAATACGAAGAAAATAACAAAAAAAATATATATATAAAAGGAATACTATATAATTGATTGCTTATTGAACATGTTCTTTCTCTGTAGTATATTATACGTAGGTATATTTATTATGCATCGGTAGTCCTGTTGACAATATTATATATTTTAATATGCAGACAACATTAGTATTACACATGACTATATCCTTAATATATATAGTGTAGAACCTCCAGGATTGGAGGGAATCTAAAAAAAATTTAAAAGTTATAAATAATTACAACTTAATATTTTGATGTTGACTCACTTGTAGAATTATTTAATAATAATAATAAAACCCGATTTCTACAAAATGTTTTATTTTAATTTTAATAAATACGTATTTCAAAAACAATGTTTTCATCTTCAGTGTTAAAAAACTACTGAAGTAAAGTTTACTGTAGTTGTTTAACACTGAAGATGAAAACATTGTTTTCGAAGTACGTATATTTGTTGAAATAAAAACAAATTATTTGTGTAGAAATTTTATTTTTATTTTTATATAATTACAACTTACTTAGTATATAGAAGTCTATATAAACAAAAATAGAGCATATATTTAAAAAAATTAATATTAATTATGTGACTTTGATCATTAAGTTTAAAAAGAAAATGTTACTAAGAATATTAATGATATTTTCAAAAATGTATCCACGGGGTACTATATATATATATATATTTTTTTTTTAAATTAATACTGAAAAGATTACTGGACCTCACTGAAAAAAACTCGTGTGGAGGATCAGGGTTATCTTAAATTACAAATAATTCTTATTGTTTTAGGTACATATTACTTTTTTATATAAAGATAAATCAGGAGTTTTTCATAAATAAATCACATAAATAATTTCAGTAATATTACAATCGTTATTTAGCATGTTACATACAATATTAAGTTTTAAACACATCATATTCATATCGGTGCCAGTGAGTGATTTTTTTTTTTTTGAAAATGGGTAGTAGCATATTAACCATATTACTGGACATCAAGTTAAATATCTGCGTCCCCAAAAATTAAAAACATTTTCGGCAACTAGTTTTTGTGGGCCAGTCTAAGGAAAATTGACTAGCTGCATATCTGGTTTATAGAATCCAACTAATTATGTTGTTTTAGATATATGGTGATTGTTTTTATATATAAGAGCTCTATATTGAAGATATTAAAGTCTTCGAATAGTTTTGCGGTTGGATATTTCCAATTTTTTTTATTTGCAACCCTGAGAATAGTATTTTTGCCTTTTTGCAGTGGTAAAAAAGCATTGTTATAGGTACCACCCCACCCAATTATACCATACGACATTATTGAGTCAAATAGTGTTATTTATATAGTTCTGATATCTTTGAAAGGTAATGTCTCACGTAGTTCTTTCATTATGTATATCATCTTTCTTAATTTAATTGTGACGGATGTAATCTGGTTTATCTATTTCATATCGAAGCACATTTCTATACATAAGTACTTACAATTTTTGACAATATTAACCGAGTTACAATCACAACTTTCCATTGTATTACAGTTAAATTCGTGGATTTTTATATTGTGTATGGTTGGTAGAGTTTGTTCAGACAGTGAGTGAAGTAAGATAGTTGATTTATTGAGATTTAGAAATTTATCGCTTAGCCAATTACAAATAGATTTTAGATCGACTTCAATATTTTGGAATACTTCATTCCAAGGATTACCAATACAGATCAACATGGTGTCGTCAGCCTACCATATTATTTTGCTATTTAACTTAAGTGATTTTATATCGTTTAAATTGATGTTAAAAAGAACTGGAGATAGTGTAGTACCTTGAGGTACACAGCATTTTATAATTTGTTCATTAGAAATAGTACTGTTTATTTTTACCCTCTGTTTACTGTTTTCTAGGTAGGATTTAATAAGAGATAGGGCCAATCCAGTTATGCCTAAATTCTGTGCTTTATTTAGAAGCTTATTGTGATCCACTGTATCGAACGCTTTAGCTAGATCTAAATATATTGCAGCACACTTTTTCCCTTCTTCAAGTGCAGTATAAATAAGTTTTGTGATATTAGCTATGGCTTGGTCAGTGCTTTTATGAGGTCTAAAACCGAAATGATATTCAAAAAGAAAATTGTTTGATTCTAAGTAGAATATAAGTTTTGTTTTTATGATTTTTTTAAATGTTTTAGCTATGTTCGAGATAACTGATATCAGACGAAAATTTTCGAGGGCTGAGATGGGACCTTTCTTATGTATGGAAGTTATTATAGCTAGTTTAAAAGCATCTGGTACTTTATTTTGTGATATACAAAAATTAAAAATATGGCTTAATGGTTTACAGAATGTTAAACTATGTTTTTTTAGTAAATCGGAGGATATCTTATTGGGACCTGGTGAAGAACCATTTTTTAAATTCGAAATGGCTTCCAAAATTTTATTATAAGTGATTGGGTTAAATATATTAAAGGAAACCCTATTTAATAAATTATTGTCGAAGTTTGTAGTGTAATTATAAGTATTTTTACAGTTTTGTAGTGATGTGATTAAGTCGGTAGCTACGTTTGAAAAATACTTGTTAAATTTTTCAGCCAAAACATATTCAGGGTTTTCATCAGTAAATGAATTTTTATTTTTAGAGTTATTTAATAATTCTTTATGATTGTTAGATTTATTATTTCTTGCTATGATATTGTTTATAGTCTGCCATTTAAGTTTTGTGTTATTTCCAGATTTTAGAAATTCTGTTTTGTAATAAAGAATTTTTGCATTTTTATTATATTTATAATTTTATTTCTAAATTTTACATAGTGATCTATTAATTTTAAATTGAGGGGGTATTTCTTAACTAGTAAATAGAGACGGTATCTTTGTCTTATGGAGTTAACTATTGCGGTAGTGGCCCAGGGTTTCAATTTTTTGGTTTTTGAGGAGATGGATATTTCAGCCGAGGCTTGGTTTTTTAGGTTATTTAAAGTGTTAGTGAAATATTGAGTGGTTTTTTTTATATCGGAGAATTCAAGTATTTCTGACCAGTTGTAGTTTTCAATTGAGTTTGTTTTTGATAATCAGTTTCTAATATTTTAAGTGAATTTGGTATATTACTTATATTATTTAATATATTGCCTACACTAAGCATAGTCGAGTAGTGTACTGTAATGTTGGAGTGTACAATTATTGGTACTATATTAGCGAAGGACTTTGTTTTAATAAAAATATGGTCTATACAGGTATATGAAGTGGGTCTAGTGGTGATTTTAATAAGAGGAGAAAACCCGAACTGTGCCATCGAGAGTAGGTACTCTTCTCGTATTTTAGAATGTTTAATCAAATCAATATTTAAGTCACCTAGTAAAATTTTTAACTAGCTAATTTTAAAGTGGAATTTAAAAGTATTATATTATTAAGTTCATATAAAGTTACGTTTGTATTACTATTAGGTGATCTATAAATCGAGTAAATCAAGAAATCAATTTTTGACATCTTAAAAGTAATCCTTAAAACTGTTAATGTTTATGCATTGATTTCGGCAACAGAGTTATCATTTAATGTGTTCTTTAAATAGACTACAACACCGTCATTTTGATTTTTATTATTTGCGGTGGAGTATGTTGTATAACTGTTTATGGGGAAGTTATTAATTAATATATTGTCTAAACCTAGCCAAGCTTCTGTTAGAGCGATCACTTCAAATTTAGTTTCAATATTATCAAGAACAATACACAGTTCATCAAAATGTTTTTTAATACTACAGATATTTACTGTCAATATATTGAGTGAATTTTGTTTATATATATATATACATCTTGGACCGGAAATGAATAAAATATAACAATATTCGTATAATACATAAATATATGTTGTACATGTTTTGCAGGAGAGTGTTTAATCGAAAATTCGGAGCTCGATTAAAATTATTTTATTGTACCTTTGTTGGTGGTGAGGGATTTGTATCATCCAAAACTATACATACCAAAGCGTACCTATATAATATTATAAATATTATTATAATGACAAAGATACTCGAAATTAAAGATGCGAAATTCGAATATTTTGTTAATTATTTTGAAAAACAATCTTGAAAAGTTATAAAATGTAATCATAAGTTCATCTTTAGTTTGTTTTCTTTTCAATTTCTTACTATTTCACATTATCAATTAAGTAGGTATTTAAATAAAAATAAAAACGTAAAATAAACGGGGCCTACTTTAGAAAACAGGAAAATAAGTGTCCCATTGATAGTTTGTCGGGAAAAGAGAACGTAATGTTGAAAAGCGGAACAATCCCGTTTTAAACGGTACTCATGATCACATTCCAACATATATTGATAGTTTGAGAGTTAAATTCTCCAAAACAGGATATTTCTTTAGTTGTATTTTTTTTATCAGAATATTATATTCTGTAGTAAAATTCAAACTTTCTTCCTAAGTAGATCCAGTATGAACTTGCGTAATATATAATAAAAAGTAGATATAATTTCTAACTTGAATATGGTCTTGAAAACATTTTCGGGATTGACCTAGGATCACTATGACGTGTCGTAAAACAAACGATCGGAGACAACCGAAAATCGTTATATATTATATAATTAATTAATTATTCGACCTAATATCCTGCGTAGATCTACATTTTGGCGTCCGGAAGGGAACTTTGTTGTATTTCCGTACTATTTATATATACACGCGTATATTTTATAAAACCCGGTAATCCCGATGAATGAGGTTAGGTTTGGTTTTTATTTTGTTTACCGCCACCACGGTGTCCGTAAAAAATGAAATCGCTATCGTTTGGCATACAAACACAACCAACTGGACGCCCCTCCTCTTCCCTCCCAAAGTATATTCATCGGAGGAAAGTGGAAGCACAAAGTGATTGTACATAGGACCGGGTGGCACAAGAAAAACAAGCTGTATAGTGGTCGAAGTACAATGACCGTTCATTAATCTCGAGTCTTAATCATGTAGATGGGGTGGAGGGCGGGTGGGTAGTAAGATCTAAAGTGAAATATTCGTTACAATCTCTTGTCATCGTCCTAAGCACACCGTATATAGAAATGCCCCCTTCAGAGGTCGAATTTTATATACCTGCGCAGACCATTCCATTTACGGTCATCTCATCTCCCACCCTATATCAAATTAATTTTACCAGTAAATCCGTTTATATCCAACCCAGAAATGAACATATTTAAAAAAAAAAAAAAATATATATATTTTCAACTTTTAAAATTAGTTTTTTATGTTCATTTTAAATGTACATTTTCAGTAGAGAACTCATTTTGGTATTTCGGTATTTTCACTGTGATCAAAACTCGACAAACGATTAACATTAATGTTCTTCATTTTCCAATAAAAATTTCAATATATTTATCGATTAGAATAAAATGTAAAATAAGGGAGTGATAAAAGCATTTGTATTATATAGGTACATAACTCTCACTAAGTCTTTATTCTGTAGGTCTAGTATTTTGTATATGTTTACTGTTATACAGTTTCAATACAAATAACCATAATAAGATTAAATTTAATTACCTATTAATGTTTTCAATTAAAAAGATATATATATATATAAAATTGAATTTTTTTTTTTTGCATGAAAACATCTAAATTACCTAATTACTGATCTAAAGAGAAGATGGAGAATTTAAAAATTGTATGTATGCCTGGTATGGTTTAACCATAAGTAATGGTTTAAGTCCCGCCAAATAACTACCTAAGCCCCACCAGGTTTTTTTAAAATTTTAGAATTTTGATTAATATGGTATTTTGACCACTTGAATAAAATTGTCATCTGTAAGTTGATTCTGCAGAACATTGATCAAATGCACGCATATACCTAATACCTACCTACCTATATTTTATTATTTCATAAATACCTACTATTTAGTCATATGTTATAATGATTTCTAATTATACATTAGCTAACACACAATATGATGAATGAGAAGTAGTGAGAAAATAGAAAAAAAGATGTATAATATATCTTAGTTAAACATATAATATATTTTTGAACAATAAAAGCCTAAAAAAAAAATAAAAATATTTTTTTTTAAGTAAACCAATTTTTACACGTATATTTATTTTCAACAGGAATTTTAAAAATGTCTTTTGACTCAATCCTTCTCATTTGTGTTTCTAAAAGATACATATAATATAGATATAGCGCATTACAAACAATGGTTTTTATTTATTTTTTTACTTTTTCTTTTTTTATCTCGTATGTGTAACCGCATTAATATATATATATACGCAGTAATAATATTGTTAACCCGAATGCAGCGATAAATCGGGGGTTAAACGTCCGAGTGTTAAATGGTTTCCATCGAATCGGCAGGATAGTTTATTGCTCTCTGAGTGTATATTCATTATATGTATTATATATATGACCGACTTTGTCTTTCGTATTTTACTGAAAATAAAATATTTATAACGAAATCTCTTTCCTATATCATGGTCTTAGAAATTGTGCTTTTAATTCTCCTTTTCATTAAATAATATACAACATTATTCAATTTGCATCTCTTCACTCCACAAGACATGGATAATGTACGGTTTTTAAGTCTCAATTGTATACTAATCAGAAAACATAATATATAAGTATATTTGGCATTTAGTGGTGCTTAAAATATGTATAAAGGTGTAATTTCATCTCCTGGGATTTCTTTTTTTGAGGAGACAAAAGCACAATTTAATATAATTTAGATAATATGCGTATATAAGCACATAAAATATATACTATGAAAGTGGTCTATAAACTATATAGCCTGTGGACAAGATCTGGTCCACAGCATACATTTTTAAGAGAAAATAATTATATATTAGAAATTATTTATAAAACGATGCCTTTTGAAAAGTTATTTATCAGAAAACGTCAAGCCTCACATCTGATTTTCAAGAGATATTATATAGGAAAATTTCAAAACATTTTAGGATATATTAAAATCCAACGATTGAAAAATATTTAAATGTGTTTTAAAATTAATTTATAGTCTTGCAAATTAGTAATAAATAGTTTATTGTTTTGTAATCACGATGTTGGTTTTAAAAATAATATATGTTTACGCCAAACAAACAAAAGAACATTTTTAAGTGATTTTAAAATTATAACTCCTTTGAAAAATGTTTTCGATAATAATATTTTTTTTGAAAGAACCTCATTGGAGTTTCATGATTTTCTAAATCAGGTGTGTACAAACTTTTGCGAATCCTAAGTGATATTCTATAACTTTTTATAAAATATTAAACTTGTAAATTTTTTGTTGATACTCAAAATTTAAAATTTAATGCAATTTCCGTGTGCTGAATATAATTCTCTTATGATTCAAATGTAACTTACAGACCACGGGTTGTGACTATAAGTGTTCTAAATATTCAGTTTTTTTATCTAATCGGTATGAACAATTAAATTCTTTACCCATTTTGCAAACTCAGCTATGCTGAGCTATGCTCAACTTTGCTATCTCTAAACTGGGTATTTTAAATTGTTTAGTGAACCATTTCTGCATTTCTCAATTTCTACAAGATAACTTAATGTTGATTGAGACCATTTTGATTCTTTGTAATTTAATCAAAAACGATGGGAACTTGTTCATTTAAATTTCAAAGTATAACCCATAAAAATGTAGTTAAAATAAGTTTTCAAAACTTGAGTTTGAATTTGCGAATTTTTAACTTTCTAAAATAACAAATTTTTTTTATATATTTTATTATTTATACTTATTATATCTTTATGTATTAACGTGAGGCGATTTCTTTGCACAACTATATCTGAAGTTCCACTGAACCGATTTTCGTTTTTTTTTTTTTTTTTTTTTTTTATTCGGTGTATTGATGAGGCATTTAATGAGAAAAGTTCCAAAATTGTATTAATTAAAGAGTTATTAGAAATATTAGTTTTCCTAGTTTTCCGTGTAGTTACGTAGTTATATTCAAACTATTTATATATATATATATATATATTTTTTTTTTAATAATTATTCAACTATTTTTTATTTATTTTTTTACTGTAGCCTGGTAGCGATGGGTAATTCAACTAGTATTATAAATATTTCGTAAATGGATCTAGTATGAGTAAATGATAATGTGTCTTATTGATATTGTTTTAGCTAGGTGCTAGCCTATAGCGTCATTTTTTGTACTTACTTGGGGAGATAGGTCAAACAGTCAGACCAATTTTTATTTTCTGCTTATATGTTTTTAAAGAAGTATTTTGTAAGAGTATATTCGTCTACGAAAAAAAGTTGATGACTTTTTTCCTTATTTACGTTTTTAAGAAAGTTCAAGAAGATTTTGGAAGGAAATGTATATAATAGTTTATGGATTTATTTTTATTTTTGGTGCGGCAAAATGTAATTTTGCCTAGTGCACTATTTTTAATTGAGCCGGCCCTATGTAAGGGTTATAGACGTATATATATATATAGATATATAGGTACCTACTGCAAAACGCCCCATATAAATAAATATTGAACATATTGTGTTTTTCACTATTTTATTGTATTTTGAACAAAAATTATAATTTTTAATTTTATACAAATTATACTGTGTGTATACATAGTATATACACTTAAATTTTACTTTTCTATATATATAGAAAAGGAGCTTGTCAATGTTTCAAAAACGAAATAAGTGAACTAAATAGACTTTTATATTATACGAAAAATAAAATGACCCCTGTGTTTAAGCATATACACACACGTATAAAACTATAATGTATATATATATATATTATATACTCGTCTGGTGTATAGGCATTATAATATCGGAGCTGTTTATCGACCATTCCTTATCTCCTTGTTCCCTCGGGATGGCCGATGTGTCCGAACTGGAAAACCCCAAAAAGGGTTCGTTGGACACTGGAAAATGGCCAAGTCCGACTGACAGCGGTGCAAAGAAATCGAGCGCGGCCCGGGCAGTAGAACAAAAACTGGCGTTCAACGATTCTCTCCTGGGGCTTTGATACCCACCTGATGACCTGCGGTTTCTTCGTCCTAATATCTTTTGGGTGTCATTACGTGCGATCCATGGGTAATATACGTTCTCCATTTTGGATTCCCATCACTGTTTCGTAACCAAATTTTCACCCCCCCCCCTCCTCATCCTCGGCACAACTCTATTTAACCTCACAATAAAGTATTGATACCGATGATAAGAACGGAATCTGCCAGGATAAACTATAGCGATTCGACGGTTCGGAATTCCGATGCATTTCCTATTCCTTGTTC
This sequence comes from Pemphigus obesinymphae, assembly GCA_025469235.1. Taxonomy (NCBI): domain Eukaryota; kingdom Metazoa; phylum Arthropoda; class Insecta; order Hemiptera; family Aphididae; genus Pemphigus; species Pemphigus obesinymphae. Next base: position 13,732 of record JAIPRL010002480.1, read on the forward strand.
TTTTGTTTTTTGCTCAACACATAGGTGACGACGTACCATAATAATATAGTATTAAATCAATGTATTTTTTTTACATCGAAATAATTACATATGGCTTTATGGTAAAGTTTCATCGAGAATATATTAATTTATTCATTTGACCGGTAATATAATGGTGACCGATGAGACCTAAACGATATTTGGGTAATTCAGATTTGCATTTTTTTTTTAAATGCTACTTAGTTTTCATAAATTGCTTATAAAATAAATATTTCTGTGCATAAATATGGAATGCATAAATGTGTTATTGAATAAATACACGGATGAGAGAATAGTAAAAGGTTCTATAATATACCTGAGTAGCATATAGGTAACAAAAATATGAAACTTCGATGTGTATATATCCAAATCATACTAAAAAATTAATTAGTATGAAAAAATTATATTCAATAAAATAATTAGAATATGAAAAAATATAAAAATAGGTTAGGTCTAAATGATGTGTTACCAATGAAATTTTTTATATCTAACAACAGTTATGCTTTGGATAGTATGATAATAGTTCTTCTATGGAAATTTTCATAATAATAATGTAATTTTATATTTTATGTTTTTAAAACTATAATTTATTAGCTTATTATAATAATCTTATGTAATATATTTTAGGGCCTTTACGTCAAATATTATAATATTATGTATTTGCATGGGGTCCTTGTTAAATTTTGAGTTTGACATGTTCTTGCCTTAAGGTAATATGTAACGATTAATCATACAACGATTATTTAGTATGTAGATCCTTTTGTGGTGAATAATGTTCATGCGTGTAAAAGACCCCTTCGAATATCCATATGCGTAGATACGGGACTGGGAAAGATTAAAGCTAGGAGAAGTGTAACTTAATTCGAACAAAAACCAGACAAAAAATAACCTATTTAATATAAGACGTATAATATATACTGTTTTAAAGATCATATTTTTATTATATATATTTATCATGAGTAAATCTTATATAAAGTTCAAAAATAATTATTAAGCACCACTGGTCTACAGCCCTATATATCCACTTAGTATGGAAACATATATCATAAATAACATACTATTATATTTATAATATATTTTTTTCAACATCATATATTTGTAAAAATGTTGATTCCTAATTGAAGTAATTCATTTCACAAGGAACTTTTTTGTTTTTTTAAATCACAGATATATCCGATATAGGTACTTGAACATTAAAAAAAAAAACTCTAAATACAAATGTTGGAATAGGGTCTATCAACGATTGTATTCAAAAGGAATATTTTGAACAAAGTTCGTATAATATTATTAAAAAAAAAATTTAGATAAGCATTATAATTTTATTTATTTTGTTATTTTGTTATTTCTAATACCTAAATTTATAAAATATTTTTGTAATAAAAGATAGTTGTCATTTAAACATAAGAAAAAGTAAGAGGAAAAAATTATCTTTTCAATGTATCATCTAAATTTTAGATTCTTAAACCAGTTGTATATCAAAAAGCTCTTTACTCCAAATGTGCTACTTAACTCCTTTTAGTTGAAAAAAGTATACAGACATAAAAGAAATATTTCATATAAAAACCAATACATTTCTTGCTTCACAGAAATTTATTAATATCTTTACAATATATATTTTTTTATACTTTATTCGTAGGTATTAGGTAAATTGAAAAAATATCCGGTCAGTAGGGGATGGAAGGAATCTGTTTATTTGTATAAGGTACTGGTGGTGAATATATTGAAATTGATAGCAATAATTCATCATTTCTTGAGATAAAGCGATTCAGATAATTCAAATAATATTGTTAACAAAAAATTTTCAAAAAAAATAAAACCTATATGTATATTATTGGTAAAATATCAAAATACATACTCTGTAAAAATTACAAAAATTCCTAGTGACATTGTTTTGAAATTACGCAGAAAATTTTCCTCTTTTTTGTTGCTATTTTTGGTAGTCTTTTCTTACACGTTTATAATAAAACTTGAAAAACAACCTCCTAAATAAATTATTCTAATAACATTTTTGACCAAAAATAGGTATACAAGTAGCGATTGGACCAAACCTTGTCACAAAGTTGTTAGGTACCTTAAAAAATAAATAAATACTGTAAATCTACTAGCTTCCGTGCTCCACTCAAAATCATATTTTTATTAAATATGTAGCCTTAAGAAGATTTTTTCATTTTTTTTATTTTAGTGTTGAGTTACTTATAGAATTATTTTTAAATATAAATAAATACCCAGTTTCTACAAAAGAATTTGTTTTTATTTAACAAATACGTATTTCGAAAACAATGTTCTCATCTTCAGTGTTAAACAACTACCTTAAGAAGACGTTGCAAAGTTTTAGAAGTATGAATAGTCAACAACTTAATAATATTTAAATATATATTTAAAGCAATTTAAAAATAGTCATTTATCAATACCATTTCTTAATGTTGTAAAATCACAATATTTATTTAAAAAAATATGTATATGCATTCTTAATTTTTATAAACATGATAATATCGTATAAATATGTAATAAAAAAGAAATTATAAATTATCTAGCACTAAGCACTAACAGAATTTTTACATACGTTATATGTGTTATCAAAAATAAATTTTAACTATAGAAATAATAATACATAAAAAAACTCCATAAAGTACTAGATAATATTTGTTCGCTATAATTTGTTTTTATTTCGTTTTTCTGATATATTTTTTAATTAATAAAATGCTAATGCAGGGTTTCATTAAAAATATGTAGGTACAACGTCATTTTAATATATCTTACATTTAAGTGTAGATTATTTAATTAAATCTACTCAGCATTTAGTAGAAACAATAAAAATTGAATTTAAGTGACTTATTTAGAAAAATCCTTGTCAATTAACCATTTAAAAACTTTTTCGGAACAACTCGAAAATAAGTTTATATAAGTCATATAAGCAAATTTTGCTAAATAATTCTATATTCAGTAAATAGGTCTTCTTCTTTGCCTTCTCTCTCAACTATTTATATAATATATACCTATATATACCTACGTAGTTCACAAATTCGCAAATATTCAAATTTTTGAAAATTACCAAATATATAGTAGGTATGTATGCTAAAAATGTGAATGCCCATCAACCTAAAATTAAAATTTAATTTATATCGTAACCCAATAGTGGATACCTATTCAGTGTATGCAAGTATAATGATAAAGACATTAAAAAACACATTTAATCGGTAAATATCAACAAAAATATTATAATTAAGTACATATTATTATCGTGTTAATTAGCATTCATGAATGGTATTAAACGAGCAAGCACAAATAGTTATATTATGAATTATATATGGTAATCGTTTATGCAAATAAAAAAGGGTCGTTGAATTAAACCAACATCGAAATGGACATAATATGTATATAATGTAGATATAATCGAACTTTCACGCATATCTCCATCTTCTAAAACATTAATAAGCATTAAAGTCTTTATAAGTAACAACCATGAAATTCGACGAAAATCTGTGGTTAAATTCTGGTCAAACATTGGTTTCAATTTTATTGATAACAAGTTAGTTTCATATTATTTCTTAACAAAGGTTATAAAGGTTTTTTTATATAACTAGGTTCTGTAACACATACTATTAGTAGATGGTAATAAATTATTATTATAGACGTTTCTCGGCAAAGTACCTACTTCAATATACTTACAGTTAAAAATAGTTCAAAAGAAAATTCAAATATAAGTTTTAAATCTCAAAAAATTACTAAGTGACCTAATAATATTTTACAATTTGAAATAGTAATTTTATAACAAAATATAATAAAAATTTGGCAATCAATCAATTATACTTAAACATCCATGATACTTATTTATAAAATAAAATTTACTTATAAAATGTATTATTTAGGTACCTACTTAATTATAAATTTGAATGTATTCTTTTTCTTCTCCTTCGTCTTTTCTCTCAACTATTTGGGGTCGGTCACCCTAGTCCAACACTTCCATTTAACCTTATTTCCCACATATTCTTTATTCATCCTCAACTCCCTCATATCACTCATTATCACATCCCCCACCTCTTTTTTATTCGTTCTCTCCCCCTCTTTCCATCAACATAAATTTTCTTTACTAATCTTACTGTCTTTGTCTCTTCCTTCCATAATAGGTACATGCCCAAATTATCTAAATCGATTCTAATTCATTTTGTCAACTATTTAAGCTTCTCCTATACTATCTCTTTATACTCATTCCTTATTTTGTCCTCTCTAGTCACTCTACTCATCCACTTTAATATTTTCATCTCTGCTATATTGATTTTCTGCTCTATCTACTATCCAAAATGATGTTCCTATATCATTGTAGGTTTTACCAACTGTTTTATAAAATTTATCTTTTCACCTATAATAAGGATTGTTTTGTGTCGCTTCTCTCCACTTTATCCATTCATACTTAATCATGTGATTCATATCTTATGCACAGAATCGTGTTGCTTTGAATTTTAAAATAATAATAATATACTGTCCTTCTGATATCCAAAGAGACGGTGGACAAAATTCTACCATCTGTATCTAGATTCTATAAGACTTTTTTGAAACTTTTGTTTTGCGTTATGGCCGACTAATCGTAAAAACGAATGTAATAGAGGATGACTGTGGGAGTATGACACGTCCCTATAATCTTGTAGTTACCAAAAACTATCAATGATTTCCAAGAACTTGGCAGTCCTTGGAACCAGTCATTGGCGAGCTTTCGCAAAAAAAAAAATATTTTTTCAGATAACGACATAATATAACTTTGAATTCTTCAAAATCTCTAAAAATATATTCAATATATCTAATATATCCAATCTTATCCTTAAGGGGTCTCAAAACCAACGTAAAATCTATCTAAAGGCGTTTTTTTTATGTTATTTATCATTAAAAATTTCAAATTTTTAAACATTGATTATATTTCAATCTGCAATAATAAGGTAAAATATCTATATATGCCTAGCTAGGCAGACAAAATTCGATTTTTAAAGTTCCAAAATTTTATTCCGTTTTTTGGTATTTTAAGCGAAAACATTTTGATTGTGCATTTTCTAGATTAATTTTAAAATTTACTAAGATATTTTTAAATTGGTCGATTTTTCTTTTTTTTAAAATGTCTTAAAAATTTTCTTTACAGATCACCTTGACAATCACAGATATTTTTTTTTAAGATGTATATAATTTTGTTCAATACCTACCTAGTAGTAAGACTTTACTAAGTTTACTGATAATTTTTCTGTCGGTGAACAAATACAAATTAGTGACTTAAATAATTGTTCAAAACGAACAGAATTTCATTTTTTTTTATTTCATATCTTTTTAGCAATAATACTATTATATAAAATAAATTAACTTTCAATTTTTCATTGATCATATGATTGATTAAATACTGAAAGATTTCACGTTTAAAAATGAATGTCCATTCTATATTCTATATTCTACAAAAAATGTTCTTTAATTATAATAAATATGTGGTTCAACGCATTACAATAATTTATAATACCTATATATAATTATTATATATAGATTATAATTGTATTAACAGGATAATACAACTACCTGAATATCGTTGTATTTACAACATGTATTATATTTTAACTATTAAAAGGAAAAATACTAATATTGTCTTTTAATTGATATTATTTCTCAAAATCAATAAAAAAAACTGATTCTTTTAACATAGGTACATATTTTATAAGGTTTAAGTTATTTATTTGGATAGGATATAATTATTATCGAGTTAACCTGCAGTGACAAAGACGTTACATATATAAACTTTATTATAAATTATCGTATCATTTTGATACAATACTAATTTATTAATACATTGTTCTCCTAGTGACAAAGGTAGTATATAAACTACAAATAATCATTATTTTGTTAAAATTACATTTTGTTTCTGTTTTTGGTACAACTGTTAATAATTAATGACCATTTAAAATTGAATTTGGAGTAACTAAAATACGAGTTTACTGCATGAAGTGATGAAAATGTAAGTAGAATATTAAAATGAACAATTATGTAATATAATAATATTATTTTAAACGTTTTTTTAGTTACTGTTTTTATTAATAAAAGGGCGGTATAGGTACCTCACATCCAAGGCTGAGTCGTAACACGTTTAAAAATTAAAAGTCAAGTTTTACCTTATTATCGATTTTTTTCATATACACACACACACACATATATATATATATATATATACATATATACATACATAAGTTTTAATTTTACGAGTTAAATTTAGGATGTACTAACTAAATAACTTCAATTATTTTTGATTAAGTTAAGTTACTAGGAAAAAAAAAGGTTATAAAATATTATTTCGTTATTATTTTAGGTTTTGTTTGTTTTTTCTAGCAAATTTATCGTCAGAATAATACATTACTCCATGGCTATACAAAATTATTATCTTATTTTTTTTTATGATATTTAAATACAATATTACCAGAATATAAAAGTAATTTTCAACTTAATTTGGTTATTTATTTATTTCTAACTACATTTATTCAAATTATTTTAAAATTAAAAGTAACTTCCTCAATGATAATTACATTTAACTGAGATGTTTTAAACAAAAATAAAAATATATGGGTATGTTAAAGCAATATATACTTAGGTATATATTTTATATTATATTACTCTAAACGATGATTTTTAATTTGTACTATTAATATGAAAATTAATTAAAGTATTATTAAAAATTTTTTGGCTATACATGCAGCTATAAATATGTCATTTCTGTTCTAATATATAAATATATATAGCCGATAAATAAAAAAATACGCGTACATTCTTTTCAAAGTAAGACGTGTAGAGTCATCTGGAATTCGTAGCATTATTAAAAATCGCAGTATATAAATATGCTTAAGATATTTATAATTTTTAATTGTTATTTTTGTTTATTATTGGAAATGAAATATATAGGCCATTAGGTATCATATAATATTTAATATTGTTTAATAATTTATATTGACCATTCATAATATTAAAATAAATTACATTTCAATGAGGTATAAAATTATCATATATATATATATGCATACATATTTATGTTTATATATATACACCTATATATAATATGCTGTTATACGTTGATCCGCGAATCAATGTTTGAATTCAACGATATGTACGAGTAATAGTACTTCGGCAAAATGTTTGGCTGCTTAAATATTAGTTCAATTTAACATGTTAATTTAAGATAGAAATTCAAACCCAACCAGCCATATCCAAAGGATATAATTAATGTGGTTGCGCGTATATAGAAAGTTTTCCCAAATCGAAAGGACTCTTTAATTCCCTTGGAGAATCTAATCAAGGGTGAAAATCGTGTGGTGTGCACTTACGCGAGCATATACACGTATGTACGAACTCTTAAGTTTTCAAAGAAAAAATAATAAAAAATACGAAATTTTACTTTATATTTACATGCATATTTTGCATATTAACATACAAACATTACAATATTATAATATATACTTATCGGTAGGCACAGTTTTAATAGCTGTTTATTATTAAATTTTCAATTTATATATATATATTTTTATAATAATACAAACGAATGAAATATAATTATTATTTTATTTTTGTATTACCATTTTTGGTTTGAAATGTCCTAAAGTTGTGCACAATAGTTTAAACAAGACAAATGTACACAAAACTGTAAAATTGTTGTAACATCAGATGAAAAAGGCACAAAGACGAATTTGTAACTATAGGTACCTATATAGTACTACACTTTCACTAGCTTAAATACAACACCTACCGGGTGCTACTTCTTGTAAGTGCAACTCCTTTTAAGTGAGACTATTTGAAAGTTCAACACTTTTTGTGTGCAGAACTTTGAATTTGAAACTCCGATTTATTTTGACACCTTATAAGTTTTACTTTTATTAAGTACAACACCTCATTAATAGAATAACTATTGAGTGCAATTCATATCCCTCGATTTATGTATTTTATTAGAAATAATATTAAAAATTAATTGATTTTAAAAATATTCTGTCTATGGTGGAAACTAACGTTTGCTTTTTAGAAAATAGTCTTTCACTCTTAAAGATTTTCTGATAAATAGGTTGACAAAATATGTAATTCAAAAATTGATCAAACTTACTATTCTCAGATGTACTCATCAGATTTCTTAATAATTATATTGGATTTACTGCTAAAAACCAAATCTAAAACAGGACCATAATAATTTTTAACCTCATTTAATTGGATTCAGTGAACATTGCAACTGAATGAAGTCGAGTAAGTTACACCATTTGCATCGTTAGACCAATTGATGCCAGGAAGATAAAAATTGCCAGAGATAATAAACGAACAGTCAGGGTAGGTCATTACGAGATTTTCAAGATTCTAAATAAAAAACGTATAGACTTCGGAACAGAAATAAACCTGTTTTCATAATTTCGCACGACAACTGAATATCGAGTCCCTACGGCCGGCCTTTACGATGTCGCCCGCTACTAGCGATTTCAACGATATCCGATAAAACTAACAACGTACAACATAGTCTTACAACGGTATCCGATTTTTTTTATATTGTATCTATACTATATTATATAATCAATGGTAATTATTATTAGGCATTAGTTATTCAATAATGAGAAAACTCAAAACACGGATTCGCTTGGTAATCCATTAATCCGGATTCGTCGTGTAATCCGTTAATTTAGATTAAACGGATTATAGCATATTTATCAATCCGGATTAATTATCCGGAAACGGATTGATTTTTATTAGGTGCTCAGCTCTATGCTGTACCTAGGTCACTCCCTGAAATAAAGACTGTTCATAATATTTAAATTTTACATGATATACCTACTTTATAATTATAACTCATCTACAAAATGAAATCAAAATAAAATGCTTATTTGAGTAAACCGTTAAAATATAAAATTTAAGTAAAAGAGTTGATGGATTTCTTCATCCTTTATTTTAAATTTTGATAATGTACACTGTATCCAAAAAGCTACAAACCGAAAAATAAAATTTACACAATAAGAGTTATATATTTAGTAATAATTATGGTTTTAAATAATAATACTCACAATAACGATTTAGAAATTTTTTTTTAAAATTCAAGTTTGTTTTCTACAATTTGATACGACATAATAAACATATTGGCACTAAACAATTGGTAAAATAGTGGATAGTGAAAATAAACATAAAATTATGAATATTATTGTAACCATAGTAGCTATGATAATAATGATATTAATAAACAACATGGTATGTTAACAAATGTCTACAATACGCATTAATGAAATAATGTGAATAAAAACCGTTTTTCTTCAAATAAAATCATTTTGTTACTAAATATCTAGTGTAGAGTTAATACCAATATATATATAGATATTAAAATATAATTTTATAATATTCGCGATAAAATTTAATTTTTTTACGCTTATGTAATATAAGATGAATATAACATAGTTCCTGAAATTCGGATTTTGTGGTATCCGAAGTACCCATACACAGTGCAAAATCTACGGAAATTGATAACTAATATTTACAGAGAATATATTAATATTCTGATTAATATATCTTTAATATAAAATATTGCCTATATTACGAGATTTCTAATAGGTACTTGGTCGGTTTTTTTCAGAAAAATTAAGAACATTTTTCGAAAAAAAACTCGAGTAATTCTGGTAAATCCAAAATATTGATAGCTATAAAAAAATTGTTTTTAAAAAATATAAAACAAAAATAGGTATATCGTTTTAATAAATTATTTGGAAAATTAAAAATTTGTATAAATTATATAAATATAAACAATTTGTTTTAAATAATTTTCTTGATTTTTCTAAAATTATACATATATTATTAGGGCTGCGCGATTATTCCGATTAATCGTTTTTTTAAAACGATATAATCGATTAATCGATGTTTTTTAAAAGAAAATTTTAATCGATTAATCGAGCATCGATTAATCTTTTCGATACATCGATCATCGATACATCGATTAATTGATATATCGAATCATCGATTAATCGATATATCGAATCATCGATTAATCGATATATCGAATCATCGATTAATCGATATATCGAATCATCGATTAATTGATATATCGAATCATCGATTAATATACGGTATACCCTCGTATACACCACTGATTATATAATTAGGTATATTACATTTTATGATAATCTAACAGTTGAATAAAAGCAAACTACAAGTGTATCCATATATTTTTAAAAGGAAGAGATCTCTTGTTCCGCTTAAAATAATATTAAATTCAAGTAATGAATACTAAAATTAATTATTTTATACTGTAGTATAAAATATAAATCAGAGACTGGAACCGAACCGAAATTAACCGGTTCCAGAACCAGAACCCTAAAATATAAGTAGAACCGTAACCGGCACCAGAACCCTTTTATCTGGAACCAAAATTTAACCGAAGCCCAAATTATAGAATGGTTTAATAACGGTTCCAAAAACTTTATTTTATTGAAATTTATAAATATAAAATTATTATTTGAATGAAAACTTGCATATTAGAAATGCCAGAGTATTTATTTTATTAAATTTTTCTTAGCCCATGGGCTATAAATGGCAATGATATGATGGTTCTAATATAATACAAAATAGTTACACGAAAATATTGTTTATAATTTATATAAATAAAAATATACACATAAATAGGTACCTAGTACTTACTACCTATAAAGCTAGTATTACCTATATACCTATGTACCTACATAAGTATATACCTATATACCTATGTACCTACTGTTGCGACCTAAATTGTATTTAGCGGGTGGTGTATGGCTTCGGCGATGAGCCGCCTCGTTTTAATTACACCACCCCGCACCACCATCACAAGAATACCACTTTTTACAATTTTATACTTTTAAGGCTCTAATAGCCATTTTTGTTATATTTATTAAACAGAATATTTTTACTAGGTTATATTATATAGGTACGCACACTCGTATATATACGTGTAATGTGTATTTAAGTCAGACGGTCCCGATTCAAGCACAAAGAAAGGGTTAGTCCAAAGTCAAAAAGTTCGGGGAACACGAATCTGATGTATATGGCGTCAATAAACGTCAGCAAAAATCACAAGGCCGATGTCGAGAGTTGGGGGTGATAAGACGAAGGCGTGAGAATATATCAAGCCATAACGAATGGAGAGGGGCACGGTTTTCTTCCATGCGAATACATATTAGAATGAACACAGACATTTTTAAAAACTCAGTTAATTAATTTATTAGATATTTGTTTTTATAATGATCTAATTATAATCAATTTAAATGAATATAATTTGATAATGATTTAATCGAGTAGATTAATCGATGATTTGATATATAAATCAATCGATGATTGGATAAATCGATTAATCGACTATCGATATATCGATTAATCGATGTATCGATATATCAATAATCGATGTATCATGACGATTAATCGATTTTAATCGAAGGATCCAAAACAATCGGCTCAAAGCTAAAAAAAAAAACTATCGCCCAGCCCTAGGCTATAGTATATTATATCTTCAAATTTCATAGACGTCAAGTATCAAAATTTATATATTATATTATAGAAATTCTGAATACTTATCCTTTTTAAATTTTTGATTTTATACCTTTCTTAAACGGAAACCTAAGAATATCATTGACTTCATATTCCAACGCGGAATATTTTCACCTAAAAATTTTGATACATCAATTATCTTTCAGACCAGCTGACGTCCTCTCAGGAAGTAATTATCTTTGAATAATTTTTAATATCCTGTGTTATTGGTTAATAATCGAAAGCGAAATTATCTTGCAAAATATTAATAAAATAATGTTTTATTATACTAAGTGTAATTTACTTTGTCTCATTCATGTTTTCTTCCTAGATGAAATGTTTTCGTTTCAAAAATGACAAATAAATAGGTAAATGACATTTCCCTCAAAATGATAATATTTTTAATAGGTAAGATAATTAATTTGGATATAACAATTATCTATATTAATTAGGTATTAGGTAAACTTACTGATATAATACTAGTCACAGGTTACTTTTATTTTTATTTTATATATAATTTGTTGGAATACGACTATAATAGTAAGTATTTAACTACTTATGGGAATATGTTTTACGAGTAGATAAATGTATATTGTTTATTAGTAATTACATTATTTAAAATATATTTATTATATTTAGCAAATGCTGTACATTTTATATACACTTTTATATTTTTATATATTTAAATATATTACGATCGAGTAACCGTGACTTATGACAAAGGTGTGTGCTATGCAGTTGTGTACTGTACAGTATATGTATGGATAACGATTACAATTTACAAATTCTAAATACATTTTTATGTGGGAATATACTGTTAGGGGCGCGCAGCTTCTAAAGATTATACGCCCAAACTAATTACAAATTATTATATATAAATTTAATAGATCTATACTGATGCAAAAACTATGATCCTCAGTATAGTCTTAAAAACTTACTCTTACATATATATTACACATAGGCCGGAGAAATGTATTTTATATAAATCATGTTACGGGTACGTGACTTTCTAAAAAGATTATATGCCCACATTAGTCATAAATTAATTACATAAAGAATATAATTCAAATAAAACTATACCGATACAAAAAACCTTCACCTCAGTATAGTTTAAAAAACTTGTTCTTAAACACATACAACACATTGACAATAGCCCGAGGTTAGATAAAATAAAATTCAAATCTTCCGTTTACGCAATTAAATTAATTAAATATGCATATCCGTACGACCGTGAACTTTTTAGATTTCTATTATGTATATACATATCGACACTCGGTTAAATACCTGGTTTACAGTATCACGTTCATATATTTTACAGAGCTGATAAATACAAAAATATTATATTTACATTTGATCGGGAGTTATACATCGAACAAAATACAATTATTAAGTAATGAAGCAGGCGTCGTACAAATATAAGAATATTAAAAAAAATTCAAATATATTACACGAAAATTTTTTTTTTCATACATTAATAATTTAATATATATATATATATATAAGTTATACAAGTACATATACGAAAATCTAGTAAGTAGAGAAAAAACTAAAAATTAAAATACGGACATTTAATAAGCTACACGCGTTGTTATATTACAACTATTACGCAAGGTTTAAAATATTTTTAAAGTTAAAACCTCATTCAGAAAATTTGTATTGTTCTTTGGATAAAATTTAACTTAATTTAGACAGTTGTGTATAAAGTTAACATGAAGTTAACGCGTTAAATTTTAAAAAAAACTTATTATGTTAAATGTTAGTTTGTAAAAAAGAAACTTGATTAAAAATAACTTAACTTTTAACTTAATTTTAATTTTTAACTCGTTATGCCCAGCATTGCCAATAAATTACTTTCAAGACCAACAACATTTAACAAAATAAAAGTTATATGGATAACGTATAGAAATAAGTGATTATCAATCAGAAAATGTTGTTGTAGAATATGAAAATCGGTGTGATAAGATTAAATACCCGACTCAAAAACACGATAGACAACAAGAATATAAATTATAATCTAATCTTATATATAAAATGCTCATTGTTTTACCTGTTTAGAAATTTAATGCTCCAGACCGTTTTCACCGCTGCTCGACGCGTGTTCCTTTTTTCTACGGTTACCGTTTTCAAACTCTTTTCCGGTAGTTTTGAAATTTTTACGCCTTTCGTTCTTCTGCATTTTCACCTTTTCTCCGAGCTATGGACGTCTGGAAGAAAAATTACGTTCGTTATCATAGCTTGCCTTGCGTCCGTTATCGCCGACGTTCTCCCGCATCGTCGTATTGTTATGATGTCGAGCCGCCTTTATAGTATTTATTAGCCCCGAATTTTATATGTTCATTCATGTCGGTTAGTTTGGTCGTTCTATAAGAATTAGTGTTTAGATGCGTAGGGTATCAGGTTCCATTATCGAGTTCCCCTGTTAGGCAGGTGTAAATCAATACGGTACACGGAGCCGACGAAACCTCGGGCGGCAACTTCGTACGATCTTTTTCTGCAAAAAAGATTTTTTTCTTGTTTTTCATTATTATCTTATATCAAGTGCATCCACATCTGAGAAAATTCGTGTATTTTGTATTTTAAAAGCGTTTCTTTTCTACTGATCGTCCCCGTCCGACCGGGACGTTCGTTCCGAATACGCGTATATATTAATTATCTGTCGATATACGTAACGTTGTCGTCGGTTATCTGAATAATTAAAATACGAAAAATTTCGAGCACTTTAGCATTTATTCTTTCAATATGAAAACGCTGGTTTGAATCTCACTATGCTTATTTATTTTTTTTTTTTGCGACTTTTTTTATCCGATATCTGAAATTGTAATATATTTTCTTATAATTTTTTTTTTCATTTGTTTGAATTAAATTGTACCTACCTATCTATTTTATTTAATTAAAATTAAAATTATGCGTTATATGATACCCTGTGACGAGTCCGTCAAATTTAAGTCTTTCCCAACGATTCATAGAATAGGTAGGTTTTTATACCTCATAGTAATGAATTTAAAATCATAGGTCTTTCGTAGTATTTTCCATAATTCGAATTAAATGTATATTGATACATTCAGGCAAACTTTTGTTATATATACGACGTTTAATTGGATTTTTCAACATATCGATCTGATGACAATTGTTATATAAAAATCTGAGAACGAAAAGGTCGAGCGACTTCTTATATGTACGGAGTAGGTACCTAATATATTATATTATATTTTTTTTATTTTATACCAATATTATATTTAATGGTAAATATTTCTTGAAATTTTTATCAAATTTATATTGAGGTTGAGTCAAACAGTGTAAGCTCAGGTGAAAACCGAGTGTAACGAGATTCGAATTTTTATGAAAATTCAGGAATCGTAAATTCGATCAATTTTCGGATTACTTATTTTGTCAACCTATTCGTCAAAAACACTTTAGAAGTGAAAGACTATCTTCTAGAAAGCGAATGCCAGTTTCCGCCGTAGGCGTACAATTTTTTAAATTAATTAATTAACAATATTATTTCCGATAAAATACATAAACCAATGTATACGAATTGCAAAAGTAATTTTACTAATGAGGTGTTGTACTCAATAAAAGTTAAACTTACAAGTTTTCCCACTCAATCGGAGTTTAAAATTCAAGTTTCAGCACTTAAAATGTGTTGTACTTATAAATAGTCTCACATACAAGGAGTTGCACCCGGTAGGTGTTAAACTTAAGTTAGTATAATATAATACACTAACTTCATGTAAATCGTTTTTCGTAAAAGAGAAAACTTTAAGCTTTTTATATAATTCCGCGGATCGTTTTCCAACCGGCGGCAACGTGGGTATTTTCTTTTCCTTTTTTTTCGCGGTCGTGCTTTGGATTTACGATTTTTCCGTTTTCCGTTTGTCCGTATTGTATTTTCCAAAGACGCGAATTTCAGGTACACGCCCTATACGTTCTGTGTTTGTCCTATAGATCTCCTGGAGGAAAACCGTTCCGCCGTCTGTTTCTTATCACTTGAAAGTTTCCCTCGCCGTTATATTATCACCTCCAACATTTTAAATCGGATTTTGCGACCTTTGCCGACATTTTTTGATACCGTAGAGTTTGAATTTAAATTGCCCAGATGTTTTAACATCAGATCGAACATTTTTTGTCTATGAATCATCTCTGTATGACCGGGAAGTTCGAATATCGTTCAGAATATATGTAGGTACGTGTGTATGTTTCGAAACACGGTATCGTCCGTTATCTGAATAGTTAAAATATGAGACATTGTGACCACCTTATAATTTCGATAGTTTAGTGGTGAAGGGCGTCGATAGATTAAACGAACTTTCAATTTGGGTACATTGGTTCGAATCACACTCCACCCATTCGATTTTTCGCGATTTTTTTCCTCGATCTTGTAGTCTGCAGAGATATTGAGTATTTATCCGATATATACAATTATGAAACTTGTATTATTAAGTATTTATGATTATATTTTGGTGTTATCTTTTTTTCCATTCGTTTGAAATACATATTTTACTAAGTACCTATTGTAATTAAATCTGGCTTTATATAATATCCTGTGGAAAGGCCGTATTTTTTTCAAACGTTCGTAGATTTTCATCTGGGGACAATAGTGTTATAATAACCCAAGACGATAAGTCCACAAATTGATTCATGTAGTAGGTTTTTTATATTTTTTTATATCTCATAGTACGAAAGTTCGATGATTTAAAAGACTTCCGTAGTATTTTTTACTGGGGCATTCCCGATAGGGGAGGGGAGGATCTTTAAAGTCTTTTTATTTTGCTTATTTACATTTCAAAGATGTATTTTCGAGACACACACGCCCCCCTCCTTACATAATTTCTCTGGGACGACTCTTTTTTTCACAATATTAATTATATATAAAAATGTTAAAACATTTAAGTAAATTTTTATCATAATATTTAATTAGGACATTCAATATTCTACATATATAAAAATTCAATCGATAAGTCTGACCGAATTCACATATGCACAGTTGTAGGTACCTACTATATTTTATTATATTCATATTATATTTAACGGTAAATATATTTAAAATCGTTTGACATTTGTGGTATTTTTCAAAACTTTTTTTTTAAACTATAATTTATATATGTTGTGTGAAACCTGCTACGAAAATAGTAAGTTCGATAAATTTTGAACACGTGACGTCACATTCCATATTATATGCATGAAATTATAGTTCCTTCATGATGCGTCCAACATTTCAAAAGTCATCATCTGTGTGATCATCATACCTGGTTAATTTTGTTACGGTCATTTCATTGTATTGTGTTAAAGTGTTAAAAGTGTAATCAGGAAAAAGTGGCAATGAAAAGCGGTGACGAAAATAAAAATAGGGAAAAAGTAAAACTGTGTAATAAGCGTGATAAGTGAAGTATATAGATTAACCAGCTGATCGACTTATTGGCGATTTTTAAATACGGACACAAATAGGTTTGGTATGTGGTTAAAATTAATATTAAAGTGATAGCAGGCACAATTGTGAACAAATCCTTATTTACAACCATTATTTTATAATTATTATGAATTCATTATAATTTGTGTTATTTGCGATCGCGACAAAGTTTACTTTATCATAGAATTTATTTAATAAATAATTTTAATAATCTAAAAAATATTCCGGGATCAGAAAGCAAAGAAAAAAAAGTTGGACGACGAATATTATAAATATTATATAGGTTTTTTTAACGTCTATTTAAATTTTAATTAACTGTAATAAATAGTTATAGTAGTAAATAGAAGGGGAATAAAACCGGTAACTGATGATAAGTAGGAAACGGTTTTAAACTGAGAAACGGTTACCCTAAAAATTAGGAAGCGGTTTTTTTACCAAAATGTGGTAACCACTTATTTTCTTAATACTCAAAGAACCATTTTTCAATATATATGTATTTAAAAAAAGACGCTTAATACCAGTTACCGGTTACTCAATATATTTATCAATTATCGCGGTTTTACTTTATTTATTGTAATATTAAGTATCTATTTAAATTTTAATGGATAAATTGAAAAAAATTGAAATTTATTAATAAAAAAATATTTGTATTCTTGTATAATATCATACTTGCAATAATGCACATCTTAATAAATTTTTTCATTATAAATCATAATTTCCATTTATATTATATGCTTATATATTTAGTTTTCATTTTATTTTTTAAAATTGATTATTTTAAATGATTATGGTTTTTCGATAATATTATTCACAATTTAATATATTTTTCTTATTAATATGGTTATAATATTTTATATATAATTGTTGGTATATAGAATATCAAAAATGTAAATTGAACATAGATAACAAGGTACGAAGGTTCAGGAAGGAAAATACATGTAAAGTCATGAAGGAATTGAAGAGGATATTCCGGACCAAACCAGATCTACTAATAGGTACCTATATTGGGGAAACTTAGAAGTAGCAGGCGCTAACGGGGGTCGTTGAATCTGTCTTCGGTATATCTAACACAATACCTAAACGCCGACCATATAATTCCGATCCTAGTATTTTGGAACGGGTCAATGGACACTACTATAATAAAAAGACTTAGGATCCCTGGGATTACAAAAATGTTAAACATCATTGGTTACAGTGAGGAAAATGACGACCTATACAATATAAAACTTGTCGATATAACAAATAATAATAAGGTTTTACATTCATCAGAAATAGGAGAAGTGATAAAGAATGGGCGAATGCTGAATCTATTAGAGGCACATGGCTTAAATTAATTAATAATGTTAAAAATGAGAAATGCTAACATGAGTTTTTCATTGAAAATTGATTTTGCTGTCACCATTATGTGAAGTGAACTTTATAAATATATTTATTGTATTGTTCCTTATACGAATTTGTAAAATAATTCATTAGAAATTCGAATTGATTCAGGCGATGACATTTTATCAAACCATTATATGGACATAGTCTCCGGGAAATGTAAATATGTAACACATAGAATTCAAAATGAAATAATTCAATGTATTTCATTCATAAAAGGGTTAATATTTAGGTTATAGGTTTGAAAATTTAATACAATTTTAGAAGTTTTTTACTTTAATTATATACAAACATTTTTGAAATTCGGACGGTTTTTTGGTTTTTCGAAATAATATACTAAAGCTTCGCTCAGAATCGTTTTTATCAAATGCGATGATTTATCATTGCTTTCAAATCTAAAATAATAATAATAATACACAATCCTCTCACAAGACTAAAGCGTCAATGAACTGACTTACCCTACTTATATCCTACCCAACGTGTGAAGTATTTCCTTTTTTTTTTATAGCTGTTTTAAGATTTTTGACGAAATGTTATATATTAGTCATATGTCAATATTAAATATAGTTATTTCTCCGTAATTTTAAAAATAATCAAATAATCATCCTATTGTCTTGACATTTTGAACAAAAATATATCTGTGTACCTACTATAAAACTACAAAAAGTTTTAAAAATTAATTTTAATTTTGAACCATTTATAGTTATTTTTAGATACCTATAGATATATTTTTATAGGTAATTAGTTCATAAAAGGGTTTTGGCCGACCCCAAATAGTTGGGAGAGAAGGCGAAGGAGAAGAAGAAGAAGTTCATAAAAGGGTTAATTTTCGATTTTAAAACCTGAAATTTTAATACAGTACCAGTCGTTCATGTTAGTATGTTATTATTAAAAGGAATCAATACTAAATATATATTTTGTTTAATTTTATTAATTTTTAACATGTAACATTTTACATAAATAATTTTTAAATACATAAGATTTAAACTAAGACTAGATCATAAGTAAAGACCGGATTTAATTGATTTTGCAACTTTTTTTGGCAGTTAAGATAAACCAAATCTGATCAAATGTATAGTCGATATATACTTTATGTGTTGTGCCTATTTAATTTTATAATGCAATATTTTGCAATTTTCCACGTTTTTGCAATTTTTTTACAATTTTGTGTGTTTCAATAGACAAAATATTTATTTCAGCTAAATTTATTGTATAAAAACGTTATTATGACATACCGAGTTTTCGTTATGAGTAGATAATGTTAGGATAACTAAAAGTAAACTTGTACAAAATAATGCAATGAAATGTGATTTAGCACTCATAAAATTACACTTATCCAAGTCATCTATTAATTTTATAAATTTGGAAGCATCGAATAGTGAACTACTTGAAAGTATGAATATGTTTAGAAAAATTGAAGATATTTTAACAAATATTCCTGGTCCAGATGGGAAAAAAATAAAGACAAATTTTCGTATTTAATTGAAAAAAATGAAGGGTATAAAACTATTAAATCTTATTATGAAGTTATATCAGGTAAAAAAGATGTTAATTTAGATATAACGCCTACCTTATTGAATTGTTTTAAATATGCACCAATACCTAACTAGTGTAGACGTAGAACGTAGTTTTTCTTTGTACCTATAAACATATTATAAGTAATAGAAGATTTAATTTTAATGAATATAATTTGGAAATGTATCTAATTATCAATTTTAATTAAAAAAATTAACATTTATCTAATTTTTTTATATAACTTTTGCATTTTTATAGTGCAATTTATTATGCAATTTTTACGTATTTTTTGGTGCAATTACACAATTTTAATATGCAATTTGTATGTTTTCAATGCAATTAAATCCGGTTTTTAATTAAAAGATATAAGTTTATCAGTTTTTATAATGTCAGTCTTTTTAATTTAATCATTGGTATACATTATCAGTTTTCACATCGTTAATCTAATATAATATAATTTCTAAATAATAAATAAATAAAAAACTAATATCTAAATAATAAATTAATATATTTACAAAAAAAAATGTTTATGAGTTGTTTCATATCGTCAGTCTTAAAAATAAATAATCTAAATATCTACTACCTAAATATAAAACAAAATATATTATATATTATATTTTAGTTTCTGATAGTGAGGGAGCTAGTAGTGTTACAATGATGTTTAATATTTTTATTTTTCTGTAAACACTTTTTTTACCAGAAGGAGTGTTCCGTCACTCTGATCTTTACAAGCTTACCCAGTTTCCGATAGCAAATTGCATCTAGTTAGTACTTTAAAGAGGTAATTTTTAAATTTTCTTAATATTTTTTTTAATGCGTAAGGAAAATCTAGAATAAATTACAAAAAAAAAAAACAGCAAAAATACAATTTTGTCAAATCGAGAATTTTCATTTCTTCGTAATTTCGAAAATAATAACTTCAAAATTTGGAAATTTACATTTAATAATTAATTTGGAAATATATTTACGTTGATTAAACAATTTTTATAATTTTTTTTTTTTTTTTGAAATTTTGGGACATTTATAGACATTTTAGATTTTGAGGTTCTTAAGTCCTAAAATGGATAATTTTGGATTTTAAGACCTGATAATTTTATTAAACGTTAAAAATACGTTAAAATCAAAAAAAAAATTTCAACAAATTTATCAATTTTGAGGTATTTAAGTCCAAATAGTTAATATATAATCATATATACTATGTTTCTTTTTATATAGTTTGTTGAATACATTATAGGAATATTGTTATCTCCAAACATGGAAATTCTATTTAACATAGAACGATTCTTTAAAGTACCTATAAATGTGTAATGTATACTGTCCTATAAAATATATAACTATCTATTATACAATACAAATTATAGTATTCGCCAATTTCTAAATTTACTATTTTTATATATTATTTGATATTGTTGATTATTACTTTAATTTTTTTTGACTATGTCATGTGATTGTTTAATTATGTTACTATTGTATAGATGATTTTTATATACAACAATTAAATCAATGAGTTCTTACAATATTTTGTTACCTAGTTTTCAAAAACCAAAATAGGAACTAAACTTTAAATAAAATATACTAAATGTATGTTTGAAAGTAACAGTTATGCACTTAAATTAAATTAAGCTGTTCTAAATAAATATTATATTTTATTATATATTAAAAATAAATATGATATAAATTCTAAAACATAACTATATAATCATGCAAAAAGTATTAATATTAGAATTATTAATTTATCAACAAATGTAAAGCTTATTAGTTATTACTAAACATTAAACATATTTATGAAAATAACTCGAAAAGTTTCAATTTTAACTAAAAAATTATTGTTTTAGTTGAATTATGATTATGGTATTTTACTTTTGATGCAATTTGATTTTAAATATAGATAGAAAAAAATTTCAAGTTTATTTTTGAAATTATTTTGAATATCAATATAAGAAAGAAATATTATATAATTCCTGGTTCTTCAATGCCCATAATATATTTGTTTATTTTTTGTTTTGAAGTATTGGCTGCATAATAATCAAACATTTTAAATGGTGATTCATAGATACCTTTAAAGATCATTTAAAAAAAAATGCCTTTAGATATTCATAAATATAAAAGTTATTATTATTTCAGAAATTAAAATATTATTTAATTCAATTCATACCTAGAGTACATCAAGAGCTCTTGTAAAATCAATACGGGACTGATTTTCAACTCCTCTTGGGTAATCTTAACAAAATAAAATGTCCATTATTATTAGTGTTTTATATTTAATTATACATTTTATTAAAATCCATTGTACAGATGGATGGAATATGATGAATTTTCAAAGAAGAGTCCAGGAAATAAAAATTAGTGTCATTGATATCCAATAATTCAAATTTTATATTCCCATAGAATACATAAAGCGCTGAATTCTGATCCATTCTACCCAACAATGATGCATAATAGGATTCAATAAAGTTATTGGTCTTATGTCTCAAACGATACACAGAAAATCGATGTGAACCAACAACTTCTAACCAGTAGTGCTGTAAATAAGCCATCAAATGGTTCAGGCTTTATTGAAGACCGTATTGTTGAGCTAAAAAATTGATATTAAGTGGTCAATAATGTGTTTAAATAAAGTAGATTATAAATTACCTAAGTTTTGAATGTTTCTGAATCCTAATACAATAGAAAATTCAATGTCATGGTGTACAACGACCTCAGCTAGTATATGAGGTAAGGCCATTAACTAAAATCAATTAATTAATTTATTAACGATAAGTTAATTAACTATTAAATTTGTTGTAATTCATATTGGTAAATATTACCATTCGAATCACTCTTCGTGCGTTTATGTTACACAAGTGAGTTTGACAATTCATCCGAATGAACCGAATAATGTACTAAGTAAACATCAACACATTAATTATTAGTTTATTTTTCATGATAATATCTAATTAAGTATTTCACTAAAATATTTATACCCTGATGTAGTGGAACCAACAACCAGTATTCACAGATATCGGCATCACCATTATTATATCATTTCTTGGCCTTGTTCAAACTCTGTAATGATTTGCATATTTTGATAATCAAAATTTAACTGCAAATCATTACGGACAACTGTAACAAACGAGAGTAGGCCTCTGTTATTGACTCTATCAAAAGTCCGTAAATAATGAGTACTGCCTAAAAAGTAATTCATTATTATTATTCTTTTGTTAAAATTAAATTTAATTAATTGAATATGTACTACATTGTTAATGATAATCTGCATTGTAATGAGCTACAAGATGTCTGATTAGTGAGTTGGTCAATTCATCAGATGAACTAAATTAGCAAACACTAGTCCAACAAATCGTAAAACACCTCCTCTCAATACATTCAGCCGGCCTTGAAAACTCTATTATTGGTGCCATTGCACCATAACAACCGTTGTTGCCATTCTTTGGCAAGAAGATTGACAACACATCCTTTCAACGAATCAGGAATAGGTGGACTCACCCTTCTTCTAGCCTGGACAATAGTGCGGACATCCTACAGCTAATGCTGCTCTAAAATTCCTAATTTGGTAAATAAATATTCATTATTAGTAATTTATATATACATCGTATACTTTTAGTATTTTATTATATATTTTAACTATTACAGTTAGTTCTTGCTTACTTGTAATAGTTTAAAGTTAATTGAGAAATGAAATTGAGCGGTTTTATATATCTTAAGATCCAAAAATATATTTTATAACTTTATAAAAATAACGGTTCTCATTTTATTATTGTGATTGCAAATTAGTGTTAAAGATAACAACTGAAAAGTTGGTGTTATTATATTGAATTCAAACAAAATGTAAGAAATGAAAACATAAATATTAGGTATACCTAGTCATACATTATGATGTACTGTAATTAATTATTTTAGAGTAATACATTTTTTTTTTTATATATATATTTATATATTATTATATACCTAAGAATATGTATGTAAACTGTCATATGCTGTACTAATGATAAGTAATGGTATTAAGAAGATACTATATAATTGTTGTGAGTCAATTCAAGAAGAGCATGGTAAGTAAATTATGTTTAATAACTATTGTGTATTTAAAAAATAATGTGTTCAATGTGTGTGCATAGTACCTATGTTAAAGAAAAAACCAATTGTTTGTATTTACAATGTAACCGAAACATATTACATAATATGTGTTGCAGATAGTGCGTTTCAAATCAAATTGATTTAGATATTATACATTTATATTATTACTATTATTAGATACTTACCACTAACAGTTTTATTACCCATAATTTTTATAAATTCACTAAGTTATTGATAGTATTCTAATTTTCTATTCTTAAAAAATGAATTTTGATTATGAAAAAGTGGTCATAGTAGGTGAGGCTTTATGTTTTGAATTATCACTTCTTAATTAATTTTTTAATATATTTCCAAATCAATGTAAGTACCTATATATTAGTGCCCTAAAGACATTTTAAAAAACCATTTAGACCATAGTACATAATTTTTGAGGGTATAATTATTATTTAAAGAGGTGACAATAGATAATGACTCGATTGTATTTTAAATTACCTATCCTTTTTAAAATCTATATAATATTATGACAACATTAATAACAAGAGCTAATAGTTAATTGTAAAACCTAAATAATTTGTGTAGTTATTTTAAAAACTCAAATGTTAACAGGTCCCTAAAGATTTAAGACTATTTTTTTTTTGCACACAAATACAGAAATTTATCGTTTAAATTAAGTCGACACAAATTGTAGATGTTGACACAACAAAAACAAAAAAAAATCGTTATAATTTGTGTAAAATAATAGGATATTCATGGCTAATAGAAAATCGAATATTATTTTTATGTTGGGAATAATTGAGAAGTAATATTGGTTCGATTATTTAATAGATGAGTTCAAAATAAAAACTCTTGATATGGATATAGTAAATTAGATTTTAACAGTGTTCAGAACGTTCACTTAAATATTTAACTCGTTTGCTCTCATGCTCAAATGTATTTTAAAAAAAACACGTTCTTTAAAAAAATGAACATGTTCATTTTAATTATTTAACTTTCAACAAAATACACATTTTTCATATATACCCAACTAATTATCAAAAATTTAACGATAAGTCATGTAAGTACCTAATTGTCGTTTTCATTTTATGCGGGTTTACAGAATTGGACTTTTGGGTAAAGCATATATTTTTATATTTAAATCTAATAGGGTTTATAGAGAAATATATATATATATATATATTTTAATTTAATTTAAACGACCTAAATATCGTTCAATTTCTTAAAAATATGAACGTCGTTCACGTTCATGTTCTAATTGACAAAAACGAGTGGCGTTTGCGTCTTTCGCCAAATATGATCGTCTTTCTTTCCAAATAGGTACTGAATTTAAACCAATATATATATTAAGTCATAATATGTTATGTGCTTACCTGTTTTTAAACTTTTTATTTCTAAAAACGTCACGCTGTAGTCTGCAAGTACCATAATACAGTCAAAGAACACACTTTAAATGAAATGTTCAAACTCCAAATAAATATCATGTTAGTAATTAACGTTGTAATTACTTATGAAATTATCAAACCCCGTGCTTATGACAATATTGTAAAAATTTAAAATAAAATTATGGAGAAAATTTAGAAAAATAATTTAGAATTATGTTTTTAATCTATGAATTCTCCAAATTACTTTTGTTTCCAATTATATATATTGGTTGAATTACCAATTCAACCAAAATAATTCTGATCACCTAATCATTGTCCCAATAATTAGGAGAATTGTACATTGGAACAATAACATTTTGTGAAAATTTAGACATTCCCGTTTCTAACATTTGAGCTTGTAGGTATCTCAGAAAATAATTATAAATTAATTATATGTTACATGTATACGGAGTATCGAAGTAAATTTCGTCAACCGGTTCAATTATCCAAAATAATTCCCCTAAAGTTATTTCGTATAAATTGCGTAAGTATATACAAGTATTTTATACAATACCCACGCAGCTCTAAATTTCACCGGTTTAATTGAACCGGTTAGACATAGTGTTCGGCGCCACTGTTATTATATGTATGTTTCACAAAGAATCGGCTTTAAAATGCCTGTAAAACAAGTTGTAGATGGGTAATTCGGTGCTCGAATTTTAGAGGGATGTGCAGTTATAATATTTTTGGAGCACACATAGGTACTAATTATTTTTACCGTATACGAATTACATTATATAACATACTAGCACAGAATATTCTGTGATACTAGGCCATAGAATAAGAATATAACTAGTACTAGGAGTAAGGCACTATAACTGTCTATATCTAGAGTGCTCTACTAGGAGTCCACATTTATAATCTATAAACCTTGAGGCGTCCGGACCATGGATTTGAATATTATAATATCTAAAATTATGGTCTGGACATATACAATACGTTTTCTGTGTCCGGATTTGCATTAATAACACGGACGTTCGGGTACGAATTGATAACACGGACGTCCGTGTACACATACAAAACACGGACGTTCGGGTTTCTAGACAGCGTATACCTATATTATAATATTATTAATAAAATAAATTAGTTATCAGTGTTCAAATAATTTTGGCGGTTGATAAGATGTAACAGCTGATCATTTTTACCTATAATTATTGTAGTATCACGGTATAGAAGATATAATATATATATCTTCTATACCGTGGTAGTATCCTAAACAATATCACATTCAGTTTATGAGATATGACAATGAGTGGTATTACCCGATGCGCACTATTCCCCCTGTCAACCATAATACGAACTTGGTGATTTGATCTGCCGACTGCCATGTGGTACGTGTTAATTATAGTATTTTTGTAGTTGTGATATTTTTTTTCTCTCGTGAAAATTAATTCTGAAAACATGCAAAAAAAAATTACACGTAAATTCAAGTTGAAGGGGAAGATTCTATGGACGACGATGGATAGGTATAGTTATTGGACGAATTAAAAATGCAAAAACCATTTTATAGTTCGATGTGCATCATGAAAAGCTAGGTAAACATTTTTATTTAAATTTTTTACTACTCCCTTCGTGAATTAAATTTTAGCTCGGTACCTATAGGTAGTTATAGGTAGTGAAAGTTATTATTATTAAATATATAATTGTTTCCATAACGACATAACTACCTATAGGTATGTTACCTAATGTTATAGAATTATAATATGTTAAAAATACACTTCTCACGTTTCTCAGAATCTAAGGCTTGTTTCACACTATAGGCAGTGGTGTATTGGTAAAAAAAATGTAGGTCCCAAAAAATTTGAAATTTACAATAATTATTTATTATTAACTACATTATTCATGGTTGAATTATCTAGACTTTACTTGTTGACCATTTTTAGTAATTTTTATATAATTTTCAATTGTGATTTACATAAATCGTAACGTTGAAAATTTAAAAAATATAAACAAAAAAGGGAGTATTCACCATAAAACGGTCGTAAACAACATATCATGTAATTTTTTTTGTAGGTAGGTACATACAATATATAAAACAACAAAGAGTATCCATACAGAGTTTACCCCTGTATACGCTCCAATACACTACTGACTACAGGGCATACAATGATCTGTCATAGTCCAGTCGCAGTCACGAGTCAATCATATTATGACAAGAACAAATTATGGTCATGGACTGGTACAATGTATAAAATAGTTACATGCGAGTAAACAATTTAAATGAAAACAAAAATGACATGTGTGAACTGTATAAAGATCGGTGCAAATTATTACATGCACATTATTCTGGTTCAATCTTATCCGGTCACAGTCTGTTCCAATATAGTTTGAAATACGTCAGTCGATTGTGTTCGGGCTGTGATGTAAGTATTATTAATAGTTTTAATATTTTTATATAAAACTAACTATATGATATTTGACTTGATTGTGACCGGAGCGTTGTATGAACTATCAAGCCTAAAATATATACTATGATCCAGTCTTAAAATTTAAATTTAATTAGGTATATAAATTTAATTATAAACTTACTTCATATCAGTTAATAAATTCTGAAGCTCATTACATTTATTAAACTCTAGCATGTTACAGGCGGGATAATGCTTACATTCACTCAACAAACATTGACATTTAGTGAATTATTGATTTGCTACGCGGAATGTTGAATTTCTTGATCCAAAAAAACATAATTTAATGATGCTTTTAGAAATGGATCACATCTCTACAACAGGTAAATAAAAATATATGTATTTAATACACATAAAATGTATTTTTATATTTTTAGGTATATTATTATATTAAATATTTATTTTTAAATTTAATTATTAAAAAATGTTTAAATACTCCATCATTTGCTTCAGGTTCTATCTTAGATTTACTTTTTACAGGTGTAAAACATAATTCACACTCTATAAATAATATAAAAATATATTAAATTAATTGTTATTAAAAAAAATAATGATTAAAAAATATTTTACCACCTTTATCTTCGACTAAGTCTGCTTTTTTCTACACATCACAAGAGTGCTTTTTTGCTGATATAATTTTTATTTTATTATTTAAAAAATGAATACAGCATAACTCTGGAAGTTTTGAAATCATTTGACTCACTTTTGAAAAACCCCAATGTCTATAATGAAGATTCAAATTTTTTCTAAAAAACAATTATATACAATTATTAATATGACTTGTGATTTTATGGTTGGGTTTATGACGGGTTGAAATCTTTTAAGTCCAATATACCAGTAAAATATTACCAACATTTTCTAAATATTATTAAAGTGTTAAAGTATAATATACTAATATGACTGTTTTAAAAAAAATAATTGTAATGGTAAAAATATAAATTTGATTTTAGATCAAATTTATAAATAAGTAAGATTTTGTAGCAAAAGTAATCGTTAAAAAGTCCGATCAGTAGGGAGTAGTTCTCTAGTTGAGTGTCAGTAAGGGTAAATGCATTTTGTATATTAGACAGGATTTACATACTCGGTGGATGTATTGCATTTGAAAGTGATGATAAATAATTACTTTAAATAAATTGATTCTGAATAAAATTATATAATCATTTTTAATATTATTAAATTAAATAAAATTACCTTTAAATAAACCATTAAAAAAAAAAAAATCTATAATATTAACTATTTATTTTTTATTTCCTATGCATTAATAAAATACTGCATACACTGTATATAAGATATTTTTTATTTACACCTAAGAAAACTACTGTGAAAATTAAAAAGTGGTCTCTCAAAAGTACCAACTAAAACCCATTTAACTATGATTAACATACAAACTCCAAAACTCTTACTCAACTCCTGGTTGAATGAAAAATTGCTTATAGAAAAAAAACATGTAAAATCAATAGCTTTCTTGGTACGCTTAAAATCTAAAATTATTTTATAACTGTGAAAAAAATTAAAAAAAAAAAAAAAACATTTATTTAATTTAAACTTAAATAAATTCTTAGTTGCAGCAAAAATATAAAAATTAAAATAAAATTATATACCTATTATAGAACATATTAAATAACTGAATTTTTAGCATTTTTCATTTGTTAATTTACAAATATGTTAGAAATATGAAATAAAAACAAATTATTACTAATAAGTAATAACATTATTTAGTGCCCTACGTAGCTTTTTTTTTATGTATAATTTTTTAAGAAAATAATACTTTTTTCTGGTGATAATATATTGGGTGAACTGATAATATAATAAAATTATAGAAATAGGTGAAATTTTCATGAAAATTAGGCAAAAATTAATAATTCAACTAGTCAAAACATTTGTGGCAAACCCTACTTATTAATAAATAGGTTCTTACAATATGTAAATTTCATTTTTCTTTTACAGGTATTCAATTGAGTTCCTCGTTCTGGGGTTCCAGACATTGTTACAACCGACCAGGGACGGCAGTTCGAGTCCGACTTGATGAGAGCACTTGATACCATGTTCAGCATATAACACGTTCACATATCTCCATATCACCCACAGGCAAACGGCATGGTAGAGCGTTTCCACCGGACACTCAAGGCAGTACTCACCGCACATGAGTCACCACATTGGACACAATACCTACTGATCGTTCTCCTCGCGCTTGGAAACACCGTCAAGCAGGATGTCGGCACAACTCCTGCGGAGTTGGTGTACGGGACATCCCTCCGGCTGCCCGGAGAACCGTTTCACTCGGTGCATGACTTCATAACCACTCTGAGAAGTTCAATGGCACCACTTCAACTTATACAGGGAGTGGACCACGACTCGGCCAAATGCATCTCCGTGCTCACTCAGCATGACGCCATCAGTCACGTATTTGTCCGTGTTGTTACACACCACGCACCACTTCAACCCTGTTACGAGGGGCTATACACCGTTTTCGAGCGCCGTACCAAGAACTTCAAGCTGTAGCTTGGCAATCGAACGTCCTGGATCTCTGTGGATCAACTCAAGCCAGCCTTAATTTTGCATGACGATCTACTTACCAACCACTCCTACGCTGTGCGATCAGTCAACGACCTTCCAACTTCAAAATCAAACGAGTTTGTTTTTTCTTTGCCGGGGGGGGGGGAGTAATGTGCGGACCATCACCTCATAATTTCTGCCCGGAGTTGGTAAGCAGGTAGGGGGCGGTTAATCACATTGTTTTGGCGATGCTGGCCGGTTACCGCATCGCGAAAAATGACTGGGAGCTCTCTATCATTCGTCAGCCGCTCTAGTAAGCACACCTCGCGTACCGTTTTACTTTCCCTCACCGCCTTTTTAGTTCTGCTGTCTACGACACCTGCGTGGTCAGTCGTTTGCCGAATGTTATCTTGTTTAATTTTTCTTAACAAAATAAACAAATACCTTATAACTCAATAACCTTGTTTTGCATTTATTTATTGGGTAATCTGAAATCTTTGGTCCACCCATCGTTGTGATATCACGACTACGCTCCTCCACAATACTAATTGTTCAGTTGTTGATATAAATAAGAATCAAATTTCCATTTCCTAATGAATTCGTGTTAATGGTTTATATTATATTATGTACATTTGTATCATCTCATAAGTACAATTTGTAATAGTTATATTTAATAACAACTCATAATTCAGTAATGAATGTCTGCAAACTCTAAAAATGACTGTGTAAATTGTAGTGCAACTGCTGTTTTCGTGCACATACACATCACTAAATATATAATAAAATACCTATAAGTAAATATTATTAAATTATGTTACTTTGTTTATTAGAAAAAACAGCATTATTGAGGAACTGAAATTTAAACCCAAATGGCTAGTTACACACATCTCATGAATATGTATCAATTGGTGTACAAATTAACATCATAATACTTAAAAAAATAATTCAAAATTGTAGTAAATAGAAATGATTGGTAATAAATTAGTAATATATTAACATATTTATATTTTTATAAATTTAGACTTCCAACTTCTATATATCATATGAGAACTAATGGGTACTTGCATAATTTAAAATTGCCGACCAACGTTGGATCACATGCAGTGTTTCATAAAGTTCTGTTTTGGTGTTCATTTTATGGAATATTTTCTAGAAATTTAGATCAAGGAGATATAAAGATGGTTGGCAATAAACAATGGCCATTTGTTTTAAGTTTCTTTAGAAGTTATTCATTATACCCAACTATATATACAAAAAGGATATTAAGATGTTTTGTGATTCAACCAATTTTTTACATATTATATTTTTAATCATCGGTTCCAAGTTAATTTTGCTAGACACATTTTCATGTTCCAATGTTTAATGCAATCTTTACTATTCCATTCAAATATAAAATAAGGAAACTTTGTATAACCTACTTGTTAACATGTAAATATATTTTTTATATGTTTCTTATAAATGTACAAAATGTGCAATGGAATTAAATATATTCCATTTAATTTCCATGTAATAATATACTCTGTAAAACGACACCTTTTGAAAACTTTTTTGATGAATCTATAAATAATTTCCATTCATTTATACCATAAAATATCATAATTGTTGAATTAGTTCAAAAGTGGTGTTATAAAATTCAAGAGGTTCTATTTTGAAAGAGATAATTCTATTTCAATATTTGCTCTATTTCAGACTAGCAATGAAAATTAATTTTAAACATACCTACATAAATTAATAATCTCCGTTAAAAATAATTGTGAATAGTTGGTATATGTTTTTTACATGTTTTATGTGCTGTTAAAAAAAACCAAAAGTTGATATTTGAGCAGCTCAAAAAACTTGTAAAAATGCATATATCAAAATGGACTTCATCAGTGGCTAGATAATTTTTTTATTCCATCTTTCTACAATGTTTTCAAGTTGATAAAAATGATAAAGGAGTTTTTGTTTTTAAAAGAAATATCATGATTACACGAAAATTAAAAACGGTATTGGCACAAGACTAGGGATATTTTTTTATCTTGTCTGTTTTTTTTGCTTATATTTCAATATTACCTACGTGATATCAAAACACAAAATACGTGTATTTCTTTAAAACATTTCTTTATAATTTACTTGTAATTATTCATACTAATAAAATCTAAATTTATACTACCCAAATTCAGGATGAAATAATAATAAACTTTTAGTGTAATAATAGATAATAATAATTAATTATAATTTCATAATATAAAATAAATAATGTTAAAACAATAAAATATAATGAATAAGTACAATATTGTATTGTATTATAAGCTGTAACACTTTTCAAATAATAAAATAATCAAAAAACATTAAAAATACATTGATGTAGATACATAATAATAAATTAATTTAATATATAATTTAATTACATATATATTATAATATACATCTACACAAGTTATTAACATTATTATTATTATTATTATTATATCAATGCATTTGGACAGATTTCGCTAAGAAATTAGTTTTATTTTTTCAATAATTATAGATATTAAGGACATTTAAACATTAAATATAAACTTCGACTTGCAATAACTATCTTATAAATGTATTATATTATTTACAACATACACACATATAATATATATACATTATACATTTTACACGTAGGTATTAAAAACACCTTATGCAATAACGCAATCATATTATTATTAATAACCTATGAAAACAAAAATAAAAACCTGTAATAAATAAGTATAATATATTACGTAAAATTCATAAACATAATGGTGTACAAATTATTATAAAAAATTTGGTTGAGAAAACGAGATATTACTGGTACATGTGATACTGTAATGTCGTGATGGATAGGTAATAATTCTTACTTGTGAGTCTGGACGAAAAAATTAATAATCTACATTTTTATTTTAAAACAATATCTAAATATAGTTTTGTGTTATCGTGAACAGTTCAAAAATTCGAAATACCTATACTTGTTACTATAATATAATAATACTGATTAATAGATTATTTTTTAATGGGCCTCAACACCAACGAATAATCAACCTAAAAACGTGACAAAACTGTGAGACTTTGAACTTTTGAAAAGTCTGATTTAAATTCTGAAAACTGTTTTGAATTCATATGTTTGTCTTGTAGGGGTAGCCTTAGGCATTTATTGATATATTTATTTTTTTAGCCATGTTATTTATCATTAAAAATTGTAATTTTTAAACATTGATTACATTTTAATCTGCAATAATAAAAGAAAAATACATCGATTGATCCCTAGAAGACAGGCCTACACATTCAAATCTGTTTACAGATTATATGTCCGATTTTCCAAAGTTCTACAATTTTGTCACGCTTATTGGTCTTTTAGGTGGGAATTTTGTGATTACACAACAATAAAAATTGATACGGGTACGGGGCTATTTTTAGATTAATTTTAAAATGTACTTAAATATTTCTAAATTGATTTTTATTTTTTATAATATATCTTAAAATTTGTCTATACAGAACCCCTTAAAAATGGCAGGTGTTGCGGTCCATTAAGTGTTCATATATTTGAAGTTCACTAGAAAAATTAGGGTTAATAATCAAAATTGTAGCTATGAGATAACTTTATTAAAATAAAACAATGTGTAATACAACAATGTTCTTGTTTAATTATTGTCGTCGTCATAATATGTATTCTTGTGTTTTAGATAACGACAGTCAAAATATTAATTAATGTGCCATCTATATCGCATTAGAACATTATCGAATAAATAGTCACCTCTGCCTATCTAACAAGCAATTAAGCAAAATTTATCTACTTAATTATATTTCGAGGACGAGGACGTTTCACTTTTTAAGGGGTTTTGTAAAAGGGACATTTTAAGAAAAATTAAAAATTTGTAAACTTCAAAACGTTAAATATATTTTAAATGTAATATTGTATAATTGTAATATAGGTATACCATTATAATTATAATTTTTACTGTTGCGTAGTTTTGAAATTTGTTCAAAAACATGTTTTCGTACTTTAGGCTTATATAATCTCCTATACATTAAACTGATAAATTCAATTTAAAGATCTCAATTTTTTTTTTTATGGCAGTTAAGCATACTCCAATAAGACTTTAGAGGGTTTGTTACAAACAATAGACAACATTTTGAAAGAAGGATATATAATTAAAACCAAATTTAAGATTCTTGTTTATATCGGACAACAGCTTAGTGAAAACATAACCAAATTGGAAGCAGTGGATAATTTTACATACCTACCACAAGTCTTCGAATAAGTAAAGTTACACGTCAGATAGAAATAATGCTACAGACATAAAAAGTAAAGTAATCTAAGAAAAGTCGGTTTTTTTAAAACATTTTTTGCCGTAATCTTCGGCACCAAGAAAGTAAAAGAGAAAAAAATTCTCTGGTACCTATATACAATTTTAAAGATATATAGAGGAATATGGATACTTTTTAAACATGATGCTGGAGATGAGAACCTACTGAACACTTATAAAAAGGAACAATATATAGATCAATACTATAATAATAATTATAAAATTAAAATATTATACAATTTTAAATAATTTAATAATTTGAAGGACGAATCGTAGGAAAACCAAAATAACCGTACATGAAGCAAATATTGTGGAATATAAGTAGGGTTCTCGGATTTAATTAAAAAAGCAGGGGATATTTTTATAAGACTGAATAAATTAAACTAAACATTTATCTCGAACGAATATTCTAATAAAATCATACGAATACAATATCTACTAAAAATATTAGTCCAACACAGGTTGTGGAAATTGGTTAACCGTCGAACCAAAATTGATTTTTAAAGTTTCGTCCCCCCTCCTCAATTTTCCCTTTTACTTGTAAGACAAGAGCATGATAAATTGAAAAATTTAATTGAAATTTGTCAGCAGAAAGTTTTTACCTAAAAAATTCTCCTCCATTCGTTCCACTCGAAAAATGATATATCATTGCGAAACCAATATATTCCTCACTTTGTTCAAAACTGTAATTATTTTTGTTTTTCCTGATAAAATTGTTATAAAAACATTGGTAATATTGAAAATTTTATAATTCACAACTTCGTGTTTGCATTATATTGATTAAAAATTAAATAAGAGACATATTTTGAAATTTATTAGAACTAACAAGGAATGTGAAATTGGGTTTTTATATTTTATTTAAATAATTCGACAAGGCACTCAATTATATAAGAAACCTATTATTAAATTTTAAGAAAGGAATATTTTCAATTGCATGTGATGATTGGATATCATCTGAAGAAGAAGTTTCAGCGTTTTTATTCGTAACAGGCCCAACTTCATTAACCGACTGTATTTTATAAAAAAGCTACGCCTCAGTAAAAATTATATTCCTGAATTTGGCAATATTGATGGTTATACCGTAAATGTAATCGGTACGCCGTAATTTAAATTAAAAGTGCTGTTATTTTACTATATCGTTCGAGACAACAATAATATGAGTGTGACGTCCTTTCTAAAAACCTCGGGGTTTGCAACAGATTGATAAAATGAATTGATTTTTTATAGATGGTAACCGGTAGGTATACGCGTTTTCGTACGTGATAGGTACCTATTTGTATAAAAAAAATAATACGAACATACATACATTATTTGTAACGTCAATCATTGTCAATTCGACTATAAATTTGTTTACAGAAAGGGGGGTTTTCTATATACAATGTCTATAATATTATTTAGGTAATATCGTTTTCGTTTATTAATTAAACGTCAATAATATTAACATATTTTGGGTAAAAAAACATAATACAAGTATAATATATTGTAATAAATATCAAGTGGATATAATATTAAAAATCCGTGATAATTAAAAAAAAAAAAAAAAAAACACAACATAACACGAGGATATTTAACTAAAATATAATATGTATAGGTACCTACTAAGGTTTTCGATACATTTACAAGTAATATTGTAAAATAATTTCTACGATTTTAAAATGGACACAATTAAACATTAAACGTAATAATACATATTATTATTAAATATTCATATTATATTTCCGGATAAAACGATGAATTTTGTTGGATCGGACGAACAAATTGCACATTTTAATATATATATATATATATAGTATGGATTTTGTATGTAAAGTCTTTATTTATTTATAATACAGGCACTTATATAAAAAAAAAAAAAAAAAAAACAAATGTTCGATTTAATTATTTATTTTCCTGGGCTAAATGGATATCCAGCTATTTTTTTATGGGGGTGGGGGGGGGTCCAGATATATATTTATTTTATTGGTTAATATTACGTAAAATGGAATGCAAAAATGGATACGTTTTTGTTTTACACAACTAGATACACGTATACAGTGGAATTTACAATATTACAAATTGTACATCCATATTATCCGTGGTCCGTGGAATATAATATTTACATTATTGTACGACAATTTCTGAATACGTACGACAAAAGCAGTATAACAAATATTAGTATTATAATTTATTTATTTTTAAACTTAACGAAAATCATCTCACAGGTAACACAAGTCAAAATATATAATATTATTTTAGTAGTAGTAATTTTTGTATAATATTAATATTAAAACGGTTATAATAATACATATTTATATATATATTATATGAGTATTATACAAAATGATTTTTAAATGTTTTAGATTTATATTATATATATATATATATGTATATAGGTATAATATAATATATGAAATTTTGGCCACAAGCCGTATAAACGTATATTATAGATACATAATAATATTTACATTTTCAAATTTCATATAGAATATAATTTTAATGTACTCAAAAGGAGGGGAACGTTCCAAAATTTAATCGACATGCCGCAAACGTTTATAATATTATATGTTTATATATGAATCGAATGATTCTTGAGCATCGAACGATGGAAAACGGTTTTGATTTATTTACAAGATTCGTGACGGTCAATGAATATATATTATATAATATGTATATGTATATTGCACGAATAGAGTAAAAAATAAAAAACTTATTAAATAAAATGTAACTGTACAGTGTACTACCTTTATACGGTTTAGGAGTAGAGATCGATAAAATCTTACGATGCTTCGACCCTTCAAAGTCAAAACACTGATTGAATTCAGAATTTGGAAAGGCATTAAGAAGGGACCGCTGGTATTTTTTTATATACGTTATATATGACTGTGATCTAAATCCATTATCGGATGTCGTTATGTATGTTGTGTAATAACAAATGAAAATACATTTATTACGTTCGATTTTTGTTTAAATACGAATAGTCATTTCTAAATATACTTGTCTGCCATCTAATATTAGGTATCTACTGAAGATCCATTAAACTTGACTACAGCTCCGTAAAATAAGTATTGATAAAAACTAAACAAGTGTCGCTGAGGTTAATATAATATTTTCATCTTGAGTCCAAAGTTAATTTGATTTAAAATTTCCAAGATGTATGTTCACTGCATAGTATTTACTCTACAAAGTAGTCATTGAGAAAAAAGTAGGTTAGTACCTAAAAAAAAAGATAGGTAACAATTTGGAAAGAACATTTTTCATTTTTGCACTTGACGATTGTACTTAAGTGATTTTTTAAACTATTGGAATCGTGGCATATTGATCTATATGTTTATCGTAAGCCGTAGGTTCGTATTTCAAAATGTTTTTTAAAATATTTATTTTCAATACCTACTTGCTAATTACCTAATATTCATGAAAAGTCTGAGAAGTTAAAGTTTTACCTGTTTGATTAATATGCCTACCGCAGACAAGTATTTGAAAAATGTTTTATATTTTCAACCGGAACTCCATTCTACATATTGAATATTGATAGATATTATACTATATTACATAGCATCGTATTATAACTATTATTGTTGGCAGTGTAGGCGTATTTTCATTTTTAAAATTTAAATATGATTATTATAGTTGGATCGAATTAACCTTATTATTTGATAATAATATACATAAGTAGAGTTCGGATATTATAGAGGCTTTTGCTTTTTTTAGGTCTAATATGAAAATCTAAATATCTTATCCAAATATTTGCATTTGTCCTACATCAGCTATAAATTTGTTTCATACTACGTAGAATTAATACATGCAATTTTATTTTGTTTTTTTTAGGAAACTTTTTTTTATTGCTTTTTGTGTATTTTTTACTTTTAAAATTCCTTTTTCGTTATTAATATTTTGTTTTATAAAATATTTTTGGTATTTGAAATATTTGAAAGGTTAATAATTATTTTATATTATAATAATTGCGGGAATGGATCTTATCAGTTTTATCTTATATTCTTTAATTTATCGATATGATCCGGATAATGAATCATATGAATAATGCTTTTTGTTAATTAATTATTTGTGTTTTTTTTTTAGGAATTTCAGTGCCTTTTTTTTTTTAGGATTTTTGTCACCTTTTTTAGGAATTTTTAGTGCTTTTTTGCTTTCTTTTAAGTGTATTTTGTTAATGTCATGTAGTGCTTCAAAATCACGTATTCTAAGATAAATGTATGGATTCGACGAGAGGTTTGGGGATGGTCCCGAACGCCCTGCCCCTCTCACGAAAATACGCCAATAATATTAATAATATATAGGTTAATAGGTTATGATTATTATTTTATCGGGTGTAGGTGTATAGGCAGATATATACAATCTGTGAGATATTGATCCGAGATCGATGCCATAAACATACGGGTATTATGTAGATACCTATGTATAGATACTAATTATATAGTCGTGTAGCGGGTGAAAGTATTTTTTTTTTCTAGGTCGGAAAAATATATAACAAAAACAATGTGAGAAAAATTTTTTAGAAAACCAAAAAAAAAAAGAAAATTTTATGTTTTTATTTTTTTTTTTTTTCGGACGATGGGCACCACCGAAAGTCCCGTGCGCGCGTGGTCTTCCGTTGCGGTTACAACATGACCAAATCGTCCTCGGGAATCGGCTCGAAGTCCGTCTGTCAGAATCTCGTGGCCGCAATGATCTGCTGTTGGGTAGGTACCGTTCCGGACGACGGAGGTATGGCGAAAGCTCCACCGGGTCCTCTCTGCAAGTCCGCCGTCAAGTCGGCCTGTGTACACACGGTCGTTCAATGTTAGTGCAAACAAGCGTATAGAACATATAAAATAGACGTGTGGCTCAGAATGAAAGGGTTCTAAATCTGATTTTTTTTTTTTTTTTCAAAATCGATCCTAAACATCGGCATTCTGGCGTTTTGAGGACTTGGCATTTTTAAGTTAAAACTCGATTTTGTATAAATTACGGCCCGAAAACACGGCCGAATCATAACGAATTTTGTATAGTAGGTAGGTATAGCTAGGTGTATCAGATGAAGGTTAGTGGATTGAATAATTCTCAAAAACGCTTTCCGCCATAGAACCCTTACATTCTGAGCGAATGATAATATTATATAGTAACTGTGTATATAGTTAGTAGTATAGTTCAATAGAACTAATTTCCTATGAAAAATTTCTATACCCGAAAAAGCCGTAGCAAGGGCTTGGTGAAACTGGGCCAGGCCAAGGGCGCAACAGAAAAGGGGGCGCGAAAATCGAAATTCAGTAATACTATCCCTAAATTTCTAAGATTGGGGGAGGGGAGCGAAAATTCGGCGGACAAAACCTTGTAAAAGTAATTAGTTGATGACTTTGTTTTTTTACTTTTTAACTATATTTTTGAGGAATGTGGACACAACTACAAAAAATTGATGACTTCTTTGTCCTTATTACCAATTAAAGGGCCGAAATTCGGTTTTTTACCAAGGGCGCTATCGAATCTATTGCTACGGCTCTGATATTACTTTACTCTTTCTGTCCGAAAAGTGCGTACCTATAGGTAGGTACATACTAAAAAAAAAACACCACATTATTGTATCCAACATAACATAAAAATGTTAGAAACTTACATATCCGTTGTCTATTATGTATTGGTAAATATTATTATCTAAGGAGCCGCAACACCAATGAAAAAACGACCTAAAAGTGTGACAATACCGTGGGATTTTGAAAATTCGGATTTCAATTCTGAAAATTGTTTTGAATTCATCAGTTTGTCTCTTATAGGGATCGATCGGTGAGTTTATTTTAATTTTATTTTTTAGCCGTGTTATTTATTATTAAAAATCACAATTTTTAAACACCGATTTTATTTTAATTTGTAATAATACAGAAAAATGTTTCGATTCATCCCTAGAAGACAGGCCGACACATTCAAATCTGTTTACAAATTGTAAATCCCACTTTGAAAAGTTCCAAAATTTGATCACGATTATTGGTCTTTTTGGGGGAAATTTCGTGATCACACAACAATAATATATGATACGGGATAATATATGATGATAACAATAATATATGATATATATACGGGGCTATTGTTAGATTTATTTTTAAATGTACTGAAACATTTTTAAATTATTAGATTTTTATTTTTCATAATATTTCTTAAAAATTGCATAAAAAATCGCAGGTGTTGCTGCCATTTAAAATCTGTTTACATATTTCAAATATTATTAAAAAAGGTACTTTGTTTTACTTTATTATAAATGATCAAGTCATCTATTACTGAATTTATGTACTCGTATATATTTTTCTAATTCGATACAAAGAATATATTTCAAAAATCTTCTTCTAAACATAATTTTGTTAAGTACGTCTTATACCTATATAACTATACCTAGTAAACATTTCAATATATAGACAAATATTTAAAAGTATTAAATAACTAAAAAATTTATATACATAAATCAAGCAATAGAAGAACTAATTTATTAGTAATAAATGAATTTAAACATTTATTTTATATTTATAATATAAAGAAAATATTATAAATAAATATTATAATAATAATTCTAAAAGATATTTTTATATATCTATGTTTTTAGTAATTTAATCATTTGTTTCTCATAATTTATAATATTATATATCTACCATGTATTCTGTTTAATAATTTTCATATTTTTTGTAATCCTTTTTTGTTTTTCACTTTTTGTGCGTATGTATTAGTTTTACAATGATGTGTTTTTATAATTTTTTTTATTATGTACACACTTTTACGTGGAGGAAGAGTTGTGTAGTACCAATATTTAAGGGTAAAGGAGATGTACAGGATTGCGGAAATTATAGAGGGATAAAACTTATGAGCCTAAGTATGAAGATTTGGGAAAAGATAATAGATAAAAGAGTAAGAGGTGAGACAACTGTTACTAGAAATCAGTTTGGGCTAATGCCTGGGAGGTCAACAATGGAGCCAATATTTTGTGTG
Organism: Pemphigus obesinymphae; assembly: GCA_025469235.1. Lineage (NCBI taxonomy): Eukaryota > Metazoa > Arthropoda > Insecta > Hemiptera > Aphididae > Pemphigus > Pemphigus obesinymphae. The sequence continues at coordinate 55,196 of JAIPRL010002480.1, forward strand.
AGACAGATTGAAGAAAAGTACAGAGAAAGGAAAAAGAAATTGTGTATGGTATTTATTGATCTAGAGAAGGCTTATTATAGGGTTCCTAGGGAGATCTTAAAGTGGGCATTAATAAAGAAAGGATTACCAAAGGTATATGTAAACAAAATTGAAGATATGTATGAAGGGGCAAGTACAAGAGTGAGAAGTCTGTGTGGAGAAACTGAGGATTTTAGGGTAAGAATGGGGGTACATCAGGGTTCAGCTTTGAGTCCTTACTTATTTTCCCTGGTAATGGATGAGATAACAAAGGATATACAGGGGTAGGTACCATGGTGCATGTTGTTTGCAGATGATATAGTACTGATAGGAGAAAGTCCTGAGGAAGTGAATGGTAGACTTAAAGAGTGGAGGGAAGCTCTGGAAAGTAAAGGACTATGGATTAGTAGGAGTAAAACAGAGTATGATTTTGGTGAAAGGAAACACAGAGCGAATAGGGAAAGGCTAGAAATAAAGTTAAGTGGGGATGTAGTGGGAGAAGTGGAGAGGTTCAAGTATTTAGGGTCCGTTGTACAGAAAGATGAGGGTTTCGAAGAGGATATGAAACACAGGATTAAGTGTGGATGGACGAAGTGGAGAGAAGCGTCAGATATTCTGTGTGATAAAAGAATTCCTATTATGCTAAAAGGTAAATTTTATAAGGCATTGGTAAGACCTGCAATGATGTATGGAACAGAATGTTGGGCAGTAGATAGAAAGATCGAACAGAGAATGAGTGTCGCTGAGATGAGAATGTTAAGGTGGATGAGTAGAGTTACCAGAGAGGATAAAATAAGGAATGAGTATATCAGAAGTAGTATAGGGGTAGCTTCGATAGTAGACAAAATGAGAGAGAATAGATCAAGATGGCTCGGGCATGTATTAAGGAGGGAAGAGACTGAGGCAGTAAGATTAGTAAGGGAAATGCATGTTGTTGGTAAGAGGGGGAAAGGAAGACCGAAAAATATAAGGGGGGATGTGATGGCGAGTGATATGAGGAAGGTGGGAGTAAGTGAAGAAGATGCGGTAGATAGAGTTAAGTGGAAGTGTAGGACCAGAGTGGCCCACCCCAAATATTTGGGAGAGAAGGCGAAGGAGAAGAAGAAGATGTATACACTTTTTCAGGTAGAAAGAATACAGTAATAGTGCTTTGGTATAAAGTTTATTAATAGGAAATTCATTCTAGTTGGTACTTAATAGAGATCATTTTTTGATTTTCTAAGTAGTTTTCATAAGCGTAACAAAAAACTATCTTTTATGAGGGGAATATCAAGAAAAGTTGTTATCAATTAGAAATTAACAAATAAACTACCTACCTAGTCATATTATACAAAAAAAACAACCAATATTTATCAACTATGTAGGATTTCCTCTATAGTTTTAGATGCAGAGGATATGCAATTATTTTCTAAATTATTATTAAGTTATTGTTATTGTGGAAACTGGAACAAGTAATAGGGAGGCAAGTGTATTCAGCCGAATAGGAATAGCCTCTCTACGATTATATTTTCAATTATTATTCAAGCATGGAATTGTTTTATAGATACAGGTACAAAATACCCACTGGCATTACTGGTCGACTTCACAATAGATCAAATATTTATTTTAAGTGGGAATTGTAGGAACGATTACCAAACCAAATCCTGTATAAATGCACGAAGGAGTGAGTACTTCGGGTTCTTTCAGTTCCGTTTACCGGCTGAATAACACTTTGGTCGCACATTGCACTGTTTACCGCCAGCACGTGGATATATCCCCTCTATGTTGTCGTGGTGTTTGTATCATGTTTTGGCGTCCGTCTTCTGTCAGTTTTCATAGTTGAAATTTTGTCAAACATAAGGGACTGATCATATCTAATGTAAAGGTAAGCTTAGAAAACTGAACTGAATGGATACAGCGATCGCTAGATCACATGCTTATAACATTATCCGTACTTAAACGTGAATGAACTGAACTGAATGGATCCCGTGTGCTCACTCCTTGACATAGTGTACTAAATTATATTATTAATTAATATATTTTTTTGAAATTATTTACAAATATAGTACACTAGAAAATAAATATAACTTTAAGTGTTATACATAAGAATTTAACTATCAGGAAAACAGATAATATTTTATTCTAGAAACAGTGTAATTTCAATTTTATTATATAATTTCAATCAGTTATCAGTGATTTTGTATCTTATTTAATATTTCATATCAGTTTAATGCACATAGGGGTGTTATATTCATTAATTAAAAATGTAATCGTTTTGTGTTTCCTATTGAAAATGTTTGTTAGCTTGTCTAATATTCATGATCCGTAATTAGCACAGACTATGTTTTTCTTAGTCAGTGGTAATTATTATTGTTTATTTTACTGAATTTGATATACCTAACAAAAGAAAACTATTTGAACTGTGTTTATATTGTTTATCTCATTTATTGTAAATAAGAGCCTATTTGTGTACCTATGTATAGAACAATTCTTGGATTATTTCTAAAAATTTTAAATGACCAGAAAATATCTGCCTGTGGTATATAAATAAGTCTATAACTATATTATATATTACAGTTTAATGGTTAGGTTTTTAAAAAATGTCTTAGAATAATAATTCAAACTGCAATTACTTCTACAGGAAAAACAATTTAATTGTGTACAAACTAAAGTCATGCGATGCACACACTATTCTAAATACGTGCAATAATTTAAAACACTAAAGTCGATAAACAGAAAATAAAAAGTATAAAATAAAATAAATCATAGTTTTTATAAAAGTAGGTAGAATGGTACGCTTTATTAATTGTTGATATACAAATATTTATATAGACAATATGTGAGAAATAAACAACTTTTTCATTAATTTGCAAATTAAAATTAATTTTCTTACAGGTTTTAAATTGTGTAATTTAACACTATAATTGTAAATGCATTAAGTATAATATTATACTTATATCCTACGTTATGACGTATAGGAACTACTATACACATATAAATATAAATTATAAAAAGTACATTAATTATTAGGAGCATAACATTATACGTGTTAATATAGTAAAATAATACAAATTATGCATGCAGCTCATCATTGCAAGACAAAACACATAAGTAACATGTAAAAGCTATAGCAATATTACGCTGTTTCAGAAAGCGTTTTATATATTTTAACATACATAATATATAAAAAATTAATTAAATTACATTACATTACAGACTAGGGAGTCTTGTTCAAAATAGGTTAAATAATATACAATTTAAAAAAAAAATAATTAGTGGTTTTTATACATATTATGGTAGCACAGACTGGTACTGTCCATAATAATTGATGTGGACTTAAATTGTGTATATTTAAATGAACTGTAAGTAGGTAGTACAATGGGATAGTTGCATATAATGCTTTTTAAGTGTTTTTATGATTAATATCAATGCAATATTCGGAACAATATATAAAAAAAAAGCATTATATGTAGAAATAATAATAAAAAGTAAGAAATAGTTTGGTATCACGACAAAATAGCGTAACAAAAACAGCGAATGACAAAAATAGCGAATGGTAAAAACAGCGAATGACCAAAACAGCGAATAAACAATTTTTATAAAATAAAATATATATTATAAAAATAACAATACATACTAGTATAATATAGATTTTATTTTATTTTTATCAGAGTATTACAATTTTTTTAATTATTATATTATATCAAAAAAAAAAAAAATTATTGTTAAAGAAAAAAAATTTAAAA